>JARQOD010000005.1:2686238-2772234 GCA_033576555.1 Oophaga sylvatica | reverse complement strand
GGGATACTTCTCTGCCCAGCATTACCGGGGTAGATGCAGATGACTGGTGTTCTCAGATACCGTCCAGGGCTCCACAACTAGGGAGGTATACAGACAGAACCAGCAGACCATTGATGAGACATTCACAGCAGGTTTCAGGTGCAACTGTGTCCAACCCCACCAACTTTGCCATGGGAAGAGGACCAGAGTGGATGCATAACCTCAACAAGAAGCAGAAACTAAAGGAGCTGTGCCAGCTTCGACAGATTGAATGGGATTTAATCCAGGAAATGCAGTAACTCAATTGAATGTTGCATTTATTTTTGCAAGGAAGACATGAAATATGCTTTGAGGAAACTGGATGATGTAAAGTTTTGTTCTCATAAAGGTGAGACTTTTTACATTTGTGACAGTGCTTAAAAACATGCTTTGGACTGTTCCCGTATCGCCACACTAACCAAAATCATTCTGCAGCCCTAACTCTAGTTAGGGTAAGAAACAGTGTAAAACTGTAAAATCAGTTCTTAGTATGAATGACGAGAATATAGAATAGTGTGCTGTGTCTTCATTCATTAGCTGCCCATATTTTGTCATCTGCATCACTGCTTATGTCATACGCACCATACGTAAGCTGCTATGCTCTTCATAGGCAGTAATTAAGAAGACAAAGCTTACTTAATTATATTTGGCTTTTAGATTTGAATTGTTGCCTATGCAGAGCACAGCACTCTATGACAAACTCCTCTTGCATTCAAGTGGGCAGACAGACACTCACTTCAAAGCATAGGTCGAGGTGAAAGGGGCGACATTTTACACTCCCATAGTCTTTTGACCTATGACAGCCATATGCCCCACACACACAATATGCCTTTGGTCCTTAAACCAACAAATGATAGTAATTGAGACTTAAGGTTCCTATCTGTTTGATTACATTGGTTGTTTTCTAGCAAAAATGAACACTCAGCAACTTGGAATTGGTAAGTATATTAGCAAAATGAACAAGCATTGAATGAAGAGTGCATGGAAAGTCAAGTATAAAGTCCAGCATGTGCAAAATAAAATCAAAGCTATTGGTATGTGCATCAACCTAATAGTTAAAATCTGTGGGTTCCTTCCTCACATACTGAAATGATCGGAATAGAACAATGCACTACTTCTGCTGCAGGGCTACTTACAATAGACATTAAAATGAGCTTGTGAATTAAACATCCCAGGGACCCAGAGGCCTGACTGCTGAGTTGTTCACATGATGCTCGGCTCCTGGGTGGAAAGATCCAGTCTTGGCTGGTGAAGTATGAGATAGAAAGACAGCCCGCCTGTCTGTGTGAGGAGCCGGGGAGGAGCATGTATTCATTCTCTGGACCTGTTATGATTGACAAGCTATGAGTGATGAGCGAACGTGCTGGGACAAGGTGTTATCTGAGCATCCTCGGGTGCTAACCGAGTGACTTCATCATGCTACTATGTTTGAGTCCCCGCACCTGTATGTCTCGCGGCTGTTCGACAACCGCAACGCATGCACAGATTGCCTAATGAACCACGGTCTATTTATTCTTAGATACAGCGTTTCTGAAGTTTTCTAAGTCAGTCTTATTGAAGGGAGCGCAGCAGTGAGATGTACTAAATTCTAAATTTTCAACTATTGTGCGCTAACACAAGAGATGTATGAAGGTCATAGAAGTATATTTATGCTATAATTGACGCCAACTTTGTGGTGTAAATTATGTATTTGTTGAGTAAATGTGACAACACCTTACTCATGTTCCAAAAGTTGGAGCAGCTGGCCATCACTGGGGTTAAAATTCTCAAAATTGCCAAATTTTTGCGATATTTCAAGTTTCTCAAAAAATGTGTGACATTTCAAGCAGTTTTACACACGAGAATTGTGGCAAAACTTGCTTGATAAATTGGGGCCACAGTATTTCCTGTATAGTGTGAGCTGTATGTGTTAGCAGAGTGATATCAGTAGTGTGAACCGTAAAGCATCTAGATCTATAATTTTTTAATGACCATTGGCTTCTTTGCGTTAAAAATAATAAACTCGTAGTCCAGGTCTTTTTTTACCTGCTGCAGTACACGATCACTGCAGCCAATCATTGTACTGCTACAGCTTCTGTTCCCTTGTAGGAAGCTATACCGGGCTTGTGATGCCTCTCTCGTGCCGGTCCCGGAACCATCGGGCTGTCACCATTGTTGCCGGGGGAAAGCATTCTGACCTGGACAGACCTAGACCTTTGCACTTGACTGAAGGGGGCATGCCAGACATAAAAGCAGCTGAGTGTGGGAAAAGGGGGTACTCGGCGGGAAAACAGGAGTTGCAGCAGGAGACAGTTGATTCTCTCTCCGTGAGACGAAGCCACAGCAACGGCCCACACTGCCATTGGCTACCCCGCACCTCTGCTGACCATGATAGACATCACCGCGTGTCTTCACATATCTTTGAGACTGAATTTTCAGCGCGTGCCGTTCCGCTGACTGACACGGGCGCGTGGCCCAAGTCTGAACCAAGCGATTAGCTGGAGCCAGTTAGCTTACTTCCCGCTTCCTCCACTGAACTCCGCCACACTTCGGCGGAACCAGAGACTGCTTCATGTCACATAAGTTGCTTCAGCCCCGCAGTATCTTTCTCTGGAGAACCAGGACACGCCGCTTCCATCAGGACACAGTGCATCAATTTCCTTCAGGACCAAGCCAAAGACTTCACGTGCTTTCTGTGGTGCCCCGTGGAATAACAAGCCTTCACCACCCTGACAACATCAGACTGATAACTTTACCAGTTACTTAGACAATTGTTTTTTGTTTCCCCTGTTTATACACTTGCTTTTACCCCTCCATCACCAACCCTGTATGGAGTATCCCCTGTAATAAACCCTTTAACTCTTGCTCTACCTCCTGCACCTCACTGCATCCCGTGTTCCTGTGCTTTCTACACCCTCACTGAAACAAAGTGTCATCAGTGACCTTCATTTCAGGGACTGGGCTAGTCCCTGCTCTGCTGAGGAAGTGTCAGTTGTCAATTCCAAAAAATACTCAGTAAATTCTTGTCACTGTGTGATGTGCACAATGACAGTGCATTCTCTCACACTGTAGGTCATCAGAAGTAATGAGCCAACAATATAGTGCACTGTCAGTGAGCAGTGTAAAGGATTACCCAGAGTGCAGATAGCAGCGCTACCCCATAAGTGACATCACTTGTGAAGATGGTGCTTGTCTCTGCATTCCAGTTAATCTTCTTACAACACACAATGATGGTGCGCTCTTTTGCCAGTTCACTACTTCTGATCACAGCCGGCAAAAGAGCTCACTGTCACTGTACATATTGCACAGAAATGCATAAAAATCATGTGGACCGCTGTATATTTTTGAATTATATGAAATAAAGAAAATGAAGATTTACAAACCACTTAACGACCACCGATATGCATAAAAACAGCAGCCATTATTCCCTCACATTTTAAAACTGCAAAATAAAAGAATAGTGCCACCCTGCTGCCAAATTTCTCTCGGGTCACAGCTTTACATGAGGTATAAGTCCCAGACTGTTTTGGAGCCAATCAGGGCCAAGTAACCCTTAAATACCACTTTCAATCATGACAGCGGTATCTAGGTGGTTAAAAGAGGGTTAAAAGACCTCCCATGGCAGGATTGACCCGTCTTGATCGTAATTGTATGTGCCAATCATTGTCATGATACCCTGAGGCCATCTGATGACCCCAGGATATGGTGGCCTGTGAGATCCAGTTATAGGCCGGAGTCACACTACCGTATAATACGGAAAAAAAAATTGCATAGCACTCGGACCAATGTTAATCTGTGGGGCAGCTCCCATCATCCTTTTTTTTCTCGGACGTTTTATAAGTGCAAGTGAAATCGCAGCATGCTGCGATTTGCATCGTATATCGGACAAGACTCGCCAATGCAAGTCTATGGGTGCGAGAAAAAAACAGATTACACAAGGACCATGCGTGTGACTTGCGAGAAATATGCACCGGTGTCCTTAGAAAAGCCGGCAATTCAGTGTGCTACACTGTGAAATCACACTGACTGGTTAAAATAGAATATATAGAATACATGTATACACATAGTATAGGTATATATATATGTCATTGACGCACATATATATATATATTTATATTTCATAGAGAAATAAATAGCAGAATAGGCAATAATTCAATTGTCGGCTTCTGTAAAATCAATACAGAAGCTGACAGGATAGGAGACATGGTTTACATACAGTAAACCATTGCAGAACATTTTGTTTTATATATGTCAGTGACTACTACTGTTAGTCCAAAGGCAGAAGAAAAGGGATGGCACTCACCATCCTTAAAATCCATATAATAATTTATTAGGACCTATGGAAGCGCGGTAGCGCGAACAGGCCGTTGTCGGTTCCTTGTTAACATTGCTCCCCTGCTGAAGATTTTTATGCTACAATAAAGTTTGGATTTTAAGGACAGTGAGTGCCATCCCTTTTCTTCTGCCTTTGGATATTGCATGCTTTTTTCTGGATTGAGCACCCGTCATCTACCTGTTTGAGACAAATAGCATCAATTTGCATGTGCGGGACTCTTGGTCTGAACAGGTACCTGGTGTGCAGTGGTGCGGATGCACTTTGCTCTTTTTGTTGACTACTACAATTAGTACTATGTGTGTGTAAAATTTGGGATTTGTAGGTATTTAATAAAATAATGTATTCACGGAAAAAAATTGCGTGGGCTCCCAGCCGGGTTCTCTGTGTAGCTTATTCGATAAGTGCTATATCTTGCCGAATAAGAGGGGACCCGAACAAATTTGCTCAACTCTAGTACTGACCCGAAGAATAAATCAGTCTTATCAGTTTTACCGCACGGTTAACAGCGCAAAAAAATAGATAAAAACAGTAACTGAATTGCTGGTTTTTGTACATTCCGTGTCTGAAAACTCTGAATAAAAAGTAATCTAAAAACATTATGTGCCCTAAAATGGTACTAAAAATATGTGCAACTCGTCATGCAAAAGTTAAGCCCACATACAGGTCTTGATGCCAAACAATAAAAAAGATACAGCTCTCAAAATATGGAGATGAAATAACTACTTGCTTTATAAAAAAAAATGCATTTTTACTGAGTGATAGCAGCAAAACATATCACTGTAATCATACCGACCTAAAGAATAAATCTGTCTAATCACTTATACCGCACAAGGAACGGCATAAAAATAAGAACTATTCTTGTACTGCTGTCTATTTGTTCATTCTACCTCTCAAAAGTTAGAATAAGGCTCTATTCACATTTATCCTGCGCTCTCCGCTGAGCATTTACATTGGGGTTTCTGTGTGAATCCCCAAAACTGCTATTCAGACAAAGCCCCAGATGGAACCACTCAATTATGAGGCAGATAGATTCACTTTGGACTGGTCTCTGTTCCGGCGGTGTCTCATCATTTTAGGAGTCTTTTTAGCACATAAGTGTGGATGATCACAGATCTGTACACGCTTAAAAAGATTAATACTATTGGAGCAGATGCGAAACGGAATCTAAAGTGTCTCCATCTGCCTCATGGTGGGTGGTTCTATTGGGGGTTTCATCTGAATCACATTTTTGTGAGATTTACACTGAAACCCCAATGTAAATGATCACCGTAGATCACAAGATTTGGATCCCATCCTTTTTCTGGAAGCGATTGAAAATATTATGTATCCAAAATCTTACCAATAAAAACCCGAAATTATCCAACACAAAACCAGCCAGGTTCATTATCTGTCACTGGAAATATAGGGGGTTACATGTTACTGGTAGAACCAAGGCTCTGGAAAAGTGACACAACTCCAATAAACTCGCAAACAAAAATTCAGTCAATTCTGCGACACCAATTTCCTTCTGAGCCCCACTGTGCCTAAACCACAGTAAAAGGCCACATGTTTGACATTATTGGAGCAAGGGGAGTCCAATTAAAAATTTAGAGGGTGCATGTCTCCAGAACCACAAGATGGGCACAATATATGGGGTGCTACAATATATGGAGTCTCAACCCTGTATGGAGGCACAATGAATGGGCACTAGACTGGCAGATTTGCAATTCTTCAGAATAAAGCACGGTGTGGATTTTACAAAATTGTCACTGAAGCCATATATGAATTTCTTTAGAGATGCAGTTTCTACAATGAGGTCACTTTTGAGGTTTTCCTGATGTTTTGGCACCTTCAGTCCTCAACAAATGTCACCCACAAGCTATTCTAGCTAAATCTGTGCAACATAAGCTAAATAGTGCTCCTTGTTTCTCATCCTTGACGGATGGTCAAACAGTAGCTTCCGACAACATACAACCATGTTCCAGAGAAGTTGCACAATAAATTGTGTGATCTAGTTTCCCTGATTATCACTTTTGCAACTGACAAATTTGCAGCACATATAAAAATTACATTTTTACCACTAAAGTGTCATATTTCCACTTCTCAATGTTGGGTTAAAAATACTCGCTACACCCCCAGATGAAATCCTTAACCCTTCTCTGTAAATTGGACGTACTATCCCATCCATAAAACCCGTGCGAATCTGCCCATGGACTGGATAGTACGTCCAAGGCGATCAGTTGCGCTCCCGGGGGGAGCGCAGCTGATCGCCGCCGGGTGTCAGCTGATTATCACAGCTGACACCCGGCACTATGTGCCAGGAGTGGTCACGGACCGCTCCCGGAACATTAACCCCTGGCACACCGCGATCAGACATGATCGCGGTGTACCAGGGGCACAGGGGAGCATCGCGCAGAGAGGGGCTCTCTGCGTGCTCCCCTGAGGCCCTCAGAACAGAGCGATGTGACCGCGCTGTTCTGAAAGCCTCTTCCCTGCAGGACCCCGGATCCATGATGGCCGCTGGTCCTGCAGGGAGGCGGCTTCCTCAGTGCCTGCTGAGAGCAGGCACTGAGAAGCCTGCAGCAGTGCCAGAGCAATCGCTGGTGTGACAGAGTGCTGTGCACACTGTCACACCAGTGATCTGATAACATACAGTGATGTCCCACCCTGGGACAAAGTAAAAAAGTTAAAAAAATCAAAATCACAAGTGTAAAAAAAAAATTTTTAAATAAAGGAAAAAAAAAAAATTCCCCAATAAATTCATTTCTTCCTGTAAATAAAAAAACAAAACAATAAAAGTACACATATTTGGTATCACCGCGTCCGTAACAACCCCCCTTATAAAACTGTCCCACTAGTTAACCCCTTTAGTGAACCCTAAATTTAAAAAAAAATAAAAAATTCAAAGCAAAAAAATCAATGCTTTATCATCATACCGCCGAACAAAAAGTGGAATAACACGCGATTAAAAAGACCGATATAAATAAACATGGTACCGCTGAAAATGTCATCTTGTCCCGCAATAAACGAGCTGCGACACTTCATCATCAGCAAAAAAATATAAAAGTTATAGCTCACAGAATAAAGTGATGCAAAAATAATTATTTTTTATATAAAATTGTTTTTATTGTATAAAAGTGCCAAAACCTAAAAAAAATTATATAAATGAGGTATCGCCGTAAGCGTACTGACCCAAAGAATAAAACTACTTTATCAATTTTACCACACGCGGAACGGTATAAACGCCCCCCCAAAAGAAATTCATGAATTGCTGATTTTTGTTCATTCTAACCTCCCAAAAATCAAAATAAAAAGCGATAAAAAAATGTCACATGCTCAAAAATGGTACCAATAAAAACATCAACTCGTACCGCAAAAAATAAGACCTCACATGACTCTGTGGGCCAAAACATGCAAAAATTACAGCTCTCAAAATGTGGTGAAGAAAAACTATTTTTTGCAATAAAAAGCGTCTTTTAGCGTGACAGCTGCCAATCATAAAAACCCGCTATAAATAGTAAATCAAACCCCCATTTATCACCCCCTTAGTTAGGGAAAAATAATAAAATTTAAAAATGTATTTATTTCCATTTTCCCATTAGGGTTAGGGTTGCGCCTAAAGTTAGGATTAGGTTAGGGTTGGGATTAGGTTAGGGGTGTGTTAGGGTTAGGTTTGTGGTTAGGGTTATGGTTAGGGTTGGGACTAGGGTTAGGGGTGTGTTGGGGTTAGGGTTGGAGTTAGAATTGGGGGGTTTCCGCTGTTTAGGCACATCAGGGGCTCTCCAAATGTGACAAGGTGTCTGATCTCAATTCCAGCCAATTCTGCGTTGAAAAAGTCAAACGGTGCTCCTTCACTTCTGAGCTCTGCCATGCACCCAAACAGTAGTTTACCCCCACATATGGGTATCAGCGTACTCAGGACAAATTGCACAATAACTCTTGAGGTCCAATTTCTTCTGTTACCCTTGGGAAAATAAAAAATTGGGGGAGAAAATATCATTTTTGTAAAAAAAAAATGATTTTTTTGTTTTTACGTCTGTACGTTATAAACTTCTGTGAAGCACTCGGGGTTCATAGCGCTCACCACACATCTAGATTAGTTCCTTGTGGGGTCTATTTTCCAAAATAATGTCACTTGTGGGGGTTTCCACTGTTTAGGCACATCAGGGGCTCTCCAAATGCGACATGATGCCCGCAGACCATTCCATCAAAGTCTACAATTCAAAACGTCACTACTTCCTTCCGAGCCCTGACGTGTGCCCATAGAGTAGTTTTCTCCCACATATTGGGTATCAGCGTACTCAGGACAAATTGGACAGCAACTTTTGGGGTCCAGTTTCTCCTGTTACCCTTGGGAAAATAAAAAGTTGGGGACTAAAAGATCATGTTTGAGAAAAAATATGATTTTTTTATTTTCATGCTCGGGCGTTATAAACTTTAGTGAAACACATGGGGGTTCAAAGTTCTCACCACACATCTAGATAAGTTCCTTGAGGGGTCTAGTTTACAAAATGGTGTCATTTGTCGGGGGTTTCCACTGTTTAGGCAGATCAGGAGCTCTCCAAACACGACATGGCGTACAGCCAATTCTGTTATGTTTCGGTAGCTGAGGAGTGCAGGTAAAAAAGGCAATACACCAGAGCAGTTGGAATCTATGAGATTGCAGTACCCTGACTAACCACCACAACTAGAGGCAGCCGTGGAGCGTTCCTACGTTGGTCCTAGACGCCTCGTCACAGCCTGAGAAACTAACTACACCTAAAGATAGATATAGGAAAGCTATCTGCCCCGGAGCAGAACCACAAAGATAATAGAAAGCCCCCAAACATGTAATGGCGGTTAGACAAGATGAAATACTGACACAGAAAGAAAATAGTATGAGCAAACGCTGGGGCCCAAACTAACTAAATAGAAAAGGATAGGAAGGGTACTTACTGCAATCCCAGAAAACCCTGAAAAGCACCAACTCTACTAATTTCAAATACACCTGAGATCACACGACCTCTTCCACCTAAATTAGTTCTCTGGTGTAACAAAATCAAAACAGCAGCCACTGAAAAAACTGGAAAAAGCAAAAGTACAAACATCAGTGGCTGAACAAAACTGAGAGGGCAGAAGCCCCCGGAGGGGACCCTGAAGGCCCCCACAGAAGTGCAGGACAAAATGCAAAAATATAGCACAAACACAAAAGAAGAAAATGTCTTATCTGTTAGCAGGAGATGCAGACACGACACAGCAGGCTACAAGGGAAACTGGAATAAAGGATTCAGACCAGAACAATTGATCACCGGCAACCCTGATGGGAAGGTGACTCCCTTATATAAGACCAGTCAGTAACACCTGATTCCCAGTCCTCACAATCTTCACTGGACAGACTAGCACCGCTTGTAACCACCAGAGGGAGCCTCTGCTCAGAACTCATCTCAAACCCATTCACAACACAATTCTGCTTTGAAAAAGTCAAACAGCGCTCCTTTCCTTCCAAGCTCTGCCATGCACCCAAACAGTGGTTTACCCCCACATATGGGGGATCAGCATACTCAGGACAAATTGCACAATAACTTTTGGAGTCTTGTTACCCTTGAGAAAATAAAATTTGGGGTGAAAAGATCATTTTTTTGGAAAAAATATGATTTTTTAATTTTACGGCTCTACGTTATAAACTTGTGTGAAGCACTTGGGGTTCAAATTGCTCACCACAGATCTAGATAAGTTCCTTAGGGGGTCTAGTTTCCAAAATGGGGTCACTTGTGGGGAGGTTTCCACTGTTTAGGCAAATCAGGGGCTCTCCAAATGTAACATGGCGTCCAATCTCAATTCCAGCCAATTTTGGTTGGAAAAAGTCAAATGGTGCTCCTTCCATTCAGAGCTCTGCCGTGCGCCCAAACAGTGGTTCCCCCCATATATGGGGTATCAGCATACTCAGGACAAATTGGACAACAACTTTTGTGGTCCAATTTCTCCTGTTACCCTTGGGAAAATAAAAAATTGGTGACTAATAGATAATGTTTGTGGGAAAAAAATAGGATTTTTTATTTTCATGCCCGGGCATTATAAACTTGTGTGAAGCACTTGGGGGTTCAAAGTGCTCACCACAGATCTAGATAAGTTCCTTAGGGGTCTAGTTTCCAAAATGGGGTCAATTGTGGGGGGTCTCCACTGTTTAGGCTCATCTGGGGCACTGCAAACGGAACATGACCCCCATCAACGTCTGCATTCCAAACGTTATTACTTCCTTTCCAAGCCCTGCCGTGCGCCCAAACAGTTTCCTCCCCCCACATATGGGGTATCAGCATACTCAGGACAAATTGAACAACAACTTTTGGGGTCAAGTTTCTCCTGTTACCCTTAGGAAAATAAAAAGTTGGGGACTAAAAGATCATGTTTGAGAAAAAATATGATTTTTTTATTTTCATGCTCGGGCGTTATAAACTTTAGTGAAACACATGGGGGTTCAAAGTTCTCACCACACATCTAGATAAGTTCCTTGAGGGGTCTAGTTTACAAAATGGTGTCATTTGTCGGGGGTTTCCACTGTTTTGGCATATCAGGAGCTCTCCAAACACGACATGGCGTCCAGCCAATTCTGCTTTGAAAAAGTCAAACAGCGCTCCTTTCCTTCCAAGCTCTGCCATGCACCCAAACAGTGGTTTACCCCCACATATGGGGTATCAGCATACTCAGGACAAATTGCACAATAACTTTTGGAGTCTTGTTACCCTTGGGAAAATAAAAATTGGGGTGAAAAGATCATTTTTTTGGAAAAAATATGATTTTTTAATTTTACGGCTCTACGTTATAAACTTGTGTGAAGCACTTGGGGGTTCAAATTGCTCACCACAGATCTAGATAAGTTCCTTAGGGGGTCTAGTTTCCAAAATGGGTCACTTGTGGGGGGGTTTCCACTGTTTAGGCAAATCAGGGGCTCTCCAAATGTAACATGGCGTCCAATCTCAATTCCAGCCAATTTTGGTTGGAAAAAGTCAAATGGTGCTCCTTCCATTCAGAGCTCTGCCGTGCGCCCAAACAGTGGTTCACCCCCTTATATGGGGTATCAGCGTACTCAGGACAAATTGGACAACAACTTTTGTGGTCCAATTTCTCCTGTTACCCTTGGGAAAATAAAAAATTGGTGACTAATAGATAATTTTTGTGGGAAAAAAATAGGATTTTTTATTTTCATGCCCGGGCATTATAAACTTGTGTGAAGCACTTGGGGGTTCAAAGTGCTCACCACAGATCTAGATAAGTTCCTTAGGGGTCTAGTTTCCAAAATGGGGGGGTTTCCACTGTTTAGGCTCATCTGGGGCACTGCAAACGGAACATGACCCCCTCAACGTCTGCATTCCAAAACGTTATTACTTCCTTTCCAAGCCCTGCCGTGCGCCCAAACAGTTTCCCCCCCCACATATGGGGTATCAGCATACTCAGGACAAATTGGACAACAACTTTTGGGGTCCAATTTCCTTGGGAAAAATCACAAATTTGGACTGAAAAATCATTTTTTGTGGAAAATTGTTTTTTTTTTTCACACTCAGGCATTATAAACTTTTGTGAAACACTTGGGGGTTCAAAGTGCTCACAACAGATCTAGCTAAGTTCCATAGGGGGTCTAGTTTCCAAAGTGGTGTCACTTGTGGGGGTTTCCACTGTTTAGGTGCATCAGAGGCTCTCCAAACGCGACATGGCATCCAATCTCAATTCCAGACAATTTTGGTTTGAAAAAGTCAAACGGCGTTCCTTCCCTTACGAGCCCTGCCGTGCGCCCAGACAGTGGTTTTCCCCAACATATGGGGTATTGGCGTACTCAGGAGAAATTGCACAACAACTTTTTCTGTACATTTTCTCCTTTTACCCTTGTGAAAATAAAAAAAGTTTGTAAAAGATCATTTTTGTGACTAAAAAGTTAAATATTAATTTTTTCCTTCCACGTTGCTTCAGCTCCGCAGAAGCACCTGAAAGGTTAATAAACTTCTTGAATGTGGTTTTGAGTACCTTGAGGGGTGCAGTTTTTAGAATGGTGTCACTTTGGGTATTTTCTGCCATATAGACCCTCAAAGTGACTTCAAATGTGAGGTGGTGCCTAAAAAAAATGGCTTTGTAAATTTTGTTGTAAAAATGAGAAATCGCTGGTCAACTTTTAACCCTTATAATTTCCTAACAAAAAAAAATTTTGGTTCCAAAATTGTGCTGATGTAAGGTAGACATGTGGGAAATGTTATTTCTTAACTATTTTGTGTGACATATTTCTCTGTTTTAAGGGAATAAAAATTCAAAGTATGAAAATTGCAAAATTTTCTAAATTTTTGCCATATTTGCATTTTTTTCAAAAATAAACGCAAGTTATATCGAAGAAATGTTACCACTAACATGAAGTACAATATGTCACGAGAAAGCAATCTCAGAATCGCCAAGATCAGTTGAAGCGTTCCAGAGTTATAACCTCATAAAGAGACAGTGGTCAGAATTGTAAAAATTGGCCCGGTCATTAACGTGCAAACCACCCTTGGGTGTGAAGGGGTTAAACAGGGAAGTTTTGGCTAAAGGAGCCCACAATCTATTCAAACAGTGTTCATCTGTGCTCTAAAAGCAAAGTAGCACTCCTTTCCATCTGATCCCTGCCGTGTGCTCAAATAGTAGTGTACAACCACATATGGTGTACTGCCACGTTAGGGAGAAATTGCATAATAAACTATGGCGTCCATTTTATACTATTACCCCTTGTGAAAATTATAAATTTGGTTCTAAAACATAATTTAGCAGAAAAAATTATCTTCACATCTAAATGTTACAAAATTTAATGGTCACCTGTAGGTTTTTCAATGCTCAGTACACCACTAGATGAATTTCTTGAGGGGTCTAGTTTAGAAAATGGGATCACTTCTGGGGAGTTTCTGTTGTTTTGGCATGTCAGGAGCTCTATAAATGAGACATGGCATTCACAATCTATTCCAAAAATTCAAGCTCTGCCATGTGCCCAAACAACAGTTTTTAATCACATATGGGGTATCACCTCATTCATGAGAAATTGCTTGTCAAATAATGGGGTCTGTTTTTTTGTATTAACCAATGTGAAAATTTGGGGATAAAACAACATTTTAGCAGAAAAAACGTAATTTTCAGTTTTACAAAGTTCTGTGACACACCTACGGGTTCAACAAGCTCAACATAGCTCTAGATGAATTCCTTCATGGGTCTAGTTTCCAAAATGTGGTCACTTGTTGGGGTTTCTGCTGTTTTGGTACCTTAGGGGCTCTGCAAATAAGACATGGTGTCTGCAATCTATTCCGCCAAATTTACATTCTAAATACCAAATGTAGCTTCTTCCCTTCCGAGTCGTGCCATGTGTCCAAACAGAACTTTTTGACTACATGTGGGGTAGCCCCATGCTCATAAGAAAGTGGGTAACAAAGTTTGTAGCCCTTTTTATGCTTTTTGTGAAAAATTTGGGACTAAAGTATAACTTTCATAAAAAAATGAAAATTTTCAATATGATGGCCTAATGTTATCAAATTCTGTGTAGTAGCTGTGAGTTCAAAATGCTCACTATACCGCTGGATTAGATCCTTGAGAAGCGTAGTTTCCAATATGATGTCATGTGTGGGGGTTTCAGCTGTTTTGGTACCTCAGGGATTGTGTAAATGGGACATGATGCCCGCAATCTTTTTCAGCCAAATTTGTGCTCTAAAATTCAAAATGTGCTCCTTCCCTTCCATATCCTGAGCTGTGTTGAAGCCAAACTTTTTTGCTACATATGGAGTATTGCCACGCTGAGAAGAAAGTGGGTAACAAACTGTGGGGTCCACGTTTTCATTTTACCTCTCACAAAATTGAAAAATTTGGGGGTAGAGCAACATTTTTGTGAAAAAAAGTTTGAATATGACAACCTAATGTTATTAAATTCGGTGTACTATATGTGAGTTTGAAATGCTCACTATACCCCTAGATAAAATCCTTGAGGGGTGCAGTTTCCAAAATGGGGTCACTTTTTAGAGTTTTCTGCTGCTTGGGCTGATTAAATGCAGCATGGAGCATGCAATGTATTTCAGACAAATTTGTGTTTTAAAATTCAAATGGTGCTCCTTCCCTTACGAGCCCTGACGTTTGTCCAAACAGAGGTTTCTAGTCACATGTAGGCTATCAGCTTGCTCATAAGAAACTAAATAACAAATTTTATTGTCAATTTTTTGTACTATTCCTTGGAAAAGTGAAAAAATTGGGGCTAAAGCAACATTTTAAAGTAAAAATTACAATTTTTTTTTATTCTAATTTCCATTAATTACTGTGTAACACCTAAAGGGCTCAAACATATTCCGACAACAGTTTTGAAGTATTTTAGGGGTGCGATTTTTAAAACGGTATCACTTTTGGGGAGTTTCCAATATATAGGCCCTGCAAAGACAATTTAGAAGCAAGTATTATAAATTTCTTGAAAAAATGAAAAATTACTATTAAAATGTTAACCCTTATAACATCCTAACAAAATAAAATGACGTCTGAAAAATGATGCACATATAAATTAGACATGTGGGAAATGTTGTTCATTCATTATTTTGTACAGCATGACTAACTGGTTTAAGGATATAAAGATTGAAAATTGCAAATTTTTTTAAATTTTTGCCAAAATTCCGATATGTTTTGCATTTAGTTGTGAAAATACCGACCTAAATTTACCATTCCCATAAAGTACAATGTGTCATGAAAAAACATTCTCAGAATCACTGGGATTTGTTGAAGTGTTCCAGAGTAATTGTCACATGAAGTGACTCTGGTCAGATTTCTAAAATTTGCCCTGGTCATGCGGTCAAAATTGGCTCGGTCACTAAAGGGTTGAGTTGCTGGAACAACCTTTTTTCATCTGCGTTTCTGAGCTTGTGTGTAGCCCTGGTACACAATACCAGGAGGATGAGTGGAGAGGTAACAGTTAAGGTCTCTTCATGACATCATGTACACTTCTGACACACCCAGCAGGGGTGTGGAAGGGAGTGATTTTAGTCAGTCAGTTTCCTGTCCTTGGACAGAGTAGACGTGTCCAGTTTGAGCCTGTCATCAGTTCAGAACGTGGAGGCTGGTACAGGTGGTCTAATTCACCTTAGTCTAGTCAGAGCTGTGCCCCACTGGAAGAAAGACTGAACTAGCTATTAAGAGTTGAGCAAATCGAAGGGCAAAGTGGAAGGAAGATTATTGGAAAAGTGCGTTTGGCTTGGAAGAGTCCTGCACATTGCTACCGGTTACTGGGGACCGAAGGATCACTATTAGTTACAAGCATAGTGAAGAGAAAACCAGAGATTTACCGGACCCTAGGTCGCGGCAAACAAGCCCTTATAGTCAGTACGTAACTGGGGTCAGGGGAAGTGAAGACTTTGAGTCTCTGCAGGACAAAATAAGAATTCAGCTCCCTCATAGAAAGGCTCCTAACACTAAACTGACTGGGAAGCACAGCTTTGGATAAGCTGGAATCATAGAGGGGACTACGCTTCAGGCTGGTCGTACTCATCTTCATTGGACAGTAAAGGAGGCCCCTAACTTGCTTAGCTGTTGCCTCAAAGCTCATCCTCCATTAACCCCATCAGCCTCCCTGGGACCTGCTTGAACATCTTACAAGTAAAGGTATGGAAAGACGCTGACGGTGTGAGACTGAGTTATTATTGCATGCCTGCACAATCCCTACCTAACTACCGACCTGAGGGAAGAGTCCCACCTGTGGGGGACCCGACATCTAGCTGCCTCACCATCCCCTCAGAGATCTACAGCAGCGCTGGTATAAATTACCAGAATACTACAGGTGGCGTCACGAACTGTATATAAATCAATCCCCTGTAAATATATCCCCAACATACGCCAGACCGCCAGGGCCACAGACCGAGCCACAGCTACCTGTGACAATCCCCATAGACTTCTACGGGCTCGGCTCTGAGTACCCCATTGCCCTGGTAACCCACAATTGTGGTGGCGGGTCGACACAAAAATTTGGCGTCACGAACAGGATCCGAAACTTGCAGCATTGCGAGCCCTGTGTGCCTGTGGAGTGTTTTGGCGAAAAAGACTGTTGCTGTTGTTTGGCGCCAAATACCGCCATATTTGCCGCCAGATTCGCGCCCTAAGGCGTTGGAGAAGAAGGTGGGCGTACCTGAAAGAGCGCGCAAAGTCTTGGACACGCCCCCGGCTCTGACTCAGCGGCAGGTCCTGCAACAGGAAGTGAACGCTCTGACATCAGAGCGCCTGCGACGAAGGTCCTGTTCCCACTGCGGTGCCTGTGAAATAGCAGCGTCTGAAACGGTAGGCTCCGTTTAACCAAGGGGGCGCTAAGATGTCACAACAACCGGCTGACAGTGCGGCCCCGGTCGGAGTCCCCAATCCCGCACCGTCTGGTATTGTAGCGCCAGATGGGGGCGCAGGCCCTGCACCCAGTCCGGTAGTCCCGATTATGCCACTAACGCTCCCATATATGCCTGGGGCGAAATGGCTTCCCCAATACAGCGGTGGGCCAGGCACATTAGCAGGCTTCAAGCGGAAGTTATGCAGCATCCTAGAAATGTACTCCATGCCTGAGAGACAAAAAGCTGCTGTGCTGATAGGGCAGCTAACTGGCGCTGCTGAGAGGGAAGTGGAGACTTGGGATACCGTTGATCAGGAGTCGGTACCTGCGATCTTCCTTAAGCTACATGCCATATTTGAAGACCGCACAGAAACGGATCTCCGGATGGCCTTCTATCACTGTTCACAACAGCCAGGTGACAGCATCCGGGACTATGCTTGCCGACTACAGGGAGCCCTGAGAGCCCTCAAGCAAATTAACCATTTAAATGCTATCGACGAGAATAGAATGCTGAAAGAACAATTTATACAGGGATTGAGATCCCCAGAGGAACGCAGAACTGTAAATTGGTGGTCTTTAGATCATCCGGATGCTACCTTTGATGCCCTAAAGGACATGGCAATAAAAGGGCTGCGGCCCCTGGGCAAACCTGAGGTGGCCACCCAACATCATCAGGGTGAAGTCACTCTGGAACCGGCAGTAACCCCCTGTTCCCCGTTAGTGGCCGAAGCCAAAGCGCAGGTGACACCTCCTAGTGAATTGGACTGTCTGCGCTCAGAGGTGCGCCAGCTGACTAAAAATCTGGCTGCTGTAATGAGTGCCCTACAGCTGCGGAAAGAGGAGGAAGGGAAGATCTTGTTAGCTGACTGCCCAGAGGACGTTCCGTGGATGCACCGGAGAAGAAAGAAGACGTCGCCCCCCCGGAGGAGGACAACGCCACCCCCAGGAGCAACCTCTGATCAACACCCTCCTCGTCGAGAGATCATCTGTTATCGCTGCAACCGGAAAGGTCATCTGTCTACACAGTGTCCTTTAAACGGGCAGAACCTGGGTCCAAGGGCCAACACCCAGGAGAATACCCGTCAGGCCCCCTAGACTGGAACCGCAGGTATGTGGGCGGGCGACCCTACCTGTCTATTATTCTAGATGGTATTGCTGTTCCAGCATTGTTAGACACTGGGTCCCAGGTGACCCTAATACTGATGCTCTATATACCAAGTACTGGTCAATGGACAGTCTTAAACCTCTGAGCCTTGACTTTACTGTGTATGCTTCTAATGGTCTTCCTGTAGAAGTACTCGGAACAAAATGTGTAGATGTAAAGGTGGGCAGAGAGGAGTTGAAAGACCAAGGGCTTCTGGTAGTAAAGACTGTAAATGAGGAGAACGGTTTAAATATCATTTTGGGTACTAACATTATCGGTAATTGTTTGGGAGAAGTTGTGTTCTTACTCCAACAGCTCGCTGAGATTGCCCGACCAAGGCAGAGAGGAGTAATCCAAAGAGAGATCCGGGCCCTGGTGTGTCAGCAGCAAGCGAAGCTTACCGACGGCGAAATTGGTAATGTACGGGTCACTGACTCAGATCCTATTGTGATACCCCAATGAGTGAAATGATCATTTGGTGCAGGGCAGCCATAGGTCTGAGAGGACAGAATTACCAAGCTGTAGTAGAACCCCACCATTCAGAACATAGACCTACACTTATGACTGCTAGAGGAGTAGTAGAGGTGGTGAATGGAAGAGTACCGGTACGGCTTCTCAATTGGGGAGATGATGAGGTAAATTTACCCCGTTATGCAACCATTGCTAAACTTCATGCTGTTGATAATAATTCTATTCTCCCGGCTGAGTCCTTAGACTCCTGTCAAATAGAGGAGGACAATGACCCAGCAGCCCAGGTGGCGGAGTGGTGTCAGCAACTCCATGTTGGGACGGACACCACTCCTGCTCACCAGAAGCAAGGGGTATTACGGGTGGTGCAAGAGTACGCCCAAGTGTTTAGCAAAAATCCACTTGATTTTGGGACAATTAAGGGAGTACAACATCATATCCCTACTGGCAGTCATCCTCCCATCAAAGAGCGGTATAGGCCCATACCTCCAGCTCATTATCAGAAGGCTAAAGAAATGTTGAATGATATGAAGAAAGCTGGGGTGATAAGGGATAGTTGTAGCCCCTGGGCAGCACCTCTAGTTCTGGTTAAAAAGAAAGATGGTAGTATGAGAATGTGTGTGGATTACAGGCAGGTGAACCGCATAACACACAAGGATGCATACCCGTTACCACGTATGGAGGAATCATTAGCTGCTCTGAAAACGGCTAACTACTTTTCTACCCTCGATCTGACTAGTGGTTACTGGCAAGTGGCTGTGGCTGAGGAGGATCGTGAGAAAACGGCTTTCACCACCCCAATGGGGCTCTGTGAGTTCGACAGAATGCCGTTTGGGCTCAGTAGTGCCCCAGGAACATTTCAGAGAGTGATGGAAAACTGTCTGGGACATCTCAATTTTGAAACCGTGCTGCTATACCTAGACGATGTTATCGTGTATTCCAAGACTTATGAGGACCATCTGAAGCACCTGGCAGAAGTATTCGAGTCCCTGTCCAGGTACGGGATGAAATTAAAACCCTCAAAATGCCATCTACTCAAACAGAAGGTACAATACTTGGGGCACATCGTCAGTTCGGAAGGAGTAGCGCCGGACCCAGAGAAAGTCACTGCCATCCAGAAGTGGCCGGAGCCGAAGAACCTTAAGGAAGTGCGACAGTTCCTGGGACTAACGGGTTACTACAGGAGATTCGTGAAAGATTACACGAAGAAGGCAGCTCCTTTACAGGACCTCCTGGTAGGACAATCCTTAAAGAGCAGAAACCCTCCCTTTAATTGGGGTAAAGAACAGGCTGAAGCATTCCAAAAGATGAAAGAGATCCTTACAGGTGATGAGATCTTAACCTATCCTGATTACAGCCAACCGTTCCTGTTGTACACCGACGCCAGTAATGAAGGTTTGGGAGCAGTTCTCAGTCAGAAGCAGAATGGCCAAGAAAAAGTCATCGCTTATGCTAGCAGAAAACTCAGGCCAACGGAGAGGAATCCGGAAAATTATAGCAGCTTCAAGCTGGAGTTTCTGGCGCTGGTCTGGGCCATTACTGAAAGATTTAAGCACTATCTGGCCTCCAATAAGTTCACGGCGTACACAGACAACAACCCGTTAACGCACCTGGAAACCGCCAAGCTGGGTGCCATGGAGCAGCGATGGATGGCCCGGTTGTCCAATTATCAGTTTACTATCAAGTACCGGGCAGGTCGAAAGAATGCTAATGCTGATGCGTTGTCCCGAATGCCGCATGACTCTGATACGGAAGAAGAATCGGACGATCTGGAAGAAATTGAGCTACCTGCGTTCCATCGAAATGGGGTAGTCCACGAGCATCGAGTCCACAGAAAGCAGTATGGTGCAACATTAAATCCTTTACCCCATCACAGCTGGAAAGAGACTCAGGACAGTGATCCAGTGGTCAGCCGCATCAAGGAGTTGTTAAAACAGGAAGGTTCCTCCTTGGAAAAGGATGCACCTATGTCAGCCAAGCTCCTGTGGAACGAGAAAAGCAGGTTGTTCCTATACCGTGAGAAGTTGTGCAGAAGATACGTCAACCCCAGAACCCATGAAATGGTCTGGCAAATCGTGGTCCCCAAGGCAGACGTCCCAATGGTGTTGGAAGCATACCACGATCAAGCAGGACACTTTGGCTGGAGAAAGCTGGAGACCCTGTTGAGATGCCAGTTCTACTGGGTAGGGATGCGCAGCTCCATCGAAAGGTGGTGTCGGAACTGTGGACCCTGTGGTCTCAGAAGAAAGGACTACGGTAGTCAGAAGGCACCCCTGCAACCTATCCGGACGACTCGTCCTCTGGAGATTGTGGCCCTGGACCACGTCAAACTGTCGCCGAGTAGATCTGGATACTCATACGCCTTGACCATGGTGGACCATTACTCCAGATTCCTGGTGGTTGTTCCAGTGAAAGACCAGACCGCAGTGACGGCCGCGAAGACCTTTCAAGCAAGCTTTTGTAGACCGCATGGGTATCCGGAGCAAGTCTTAACCGATCAGGGACCTGCTTTTGAAGCCGATTTATTCAAGGAATTCTGTCATATGTACGGGTGCAAGAAAATTAGAACGACACCATACCACCCTCAAACCAACGGTCTTTGTGAAAAGATGAACCATATTGTCCTTGACTTGTTGAGATCCATACCGTTGGAAGACAGGAATCGATGGCCGGATTTACTACCTGATTTGGTTGATTTGTATAATCATATACCTGTAAGCTCAACTAACTGCACTCCAGCCTATCTTATGCGAGCAAGGCCCGGAAAACTACCAATGGATTTAGAACTTGGAGTGGTAGAACCGGAGGCAGACGACGCTGTTGAAAACTGGGACGTCAATCGGCAAGAGCAATACAGAAGAGTACAAATCTGTGTGGAGGAAAGTCTCAATAAGGCACGGGAGAAACAGGAAGATGTTTACAACCGAAATGCTCCTGCCAAGCCTTTGATGCCTGGAGAGGTAGTATTAAAAAGAAAAAGGAGGATGCACAAATTGGATAATCAGTGGGAGCAAGAACCCTACGTCATACAAGATTCTAAATATGACAACAGAAAAGTTTGTGTCGTCAGTAAGGACGGAGGAAGAACAACAACCACTGTGTCCAGAGATCATTTGAAGTTGTGTCCAGAACACTTAAAGCGTTGTGAAAAGAACCCTGTCCTCAATCAAAGAGAAAGAAAGGAAGAGGTCATACACACCGATCTGGGAGATTTTCCTGCGGATTGGCCCGACTGGGAGATGCTGTGATAATTCCAGTGTTGCAGTTTTATCAGCCACAAGAGGAAGTTTTACCTCCAGTTGTGCCTGTGGTGCCAGTTGAGCCCGCTCAGGAGTTACCCATCCCAGCAACACCTCAACCTGTGGAACCTCAAGATGGATCATCTGAAGCAGCGCCCCATACTATGGGATCTCCTGGTGAAGCTGACTCACACCGCCCAGCCATCAGTACGCTTGCCAGATCCATGGAAAGATTAAGGCAGTTCTATAGTTTGCCATTACGCAGTGCAGACAGATCGCAACTTGATATACCTGAAACTACACCACGTAGATCAGAGAGAATCACAAAAGGGAAATTACCCATTAGATATCAGCAGTAGTTATAACGAATTTATGTGAACATTGTAAAAGTCTATATATATAAATGTGTTTTCCCTATTATGTCTTCGTTTAACAATGGACTCAGAGGCTGAGGACTGAGCCAGCCCAAAAACTGTATCCTGTAAATAGTTGCACTAAAGTGCCTTCTTAATGGTTTCACATGAAACCTTGACTTACCTCTGAACCAAAAACCCGTGTGGTGTGGCACTGAGTGAGGTCTGCATTTGGATGTCCTGCAGCCCACCCAGGACCCACGTTGAAGGTTTGGTGCGGGTCCTTCACAAGTATACTGTATATTTATTGAATGCTATTTAATATCTTTGTATTTCTATATATAATGTTATTGTTTGCAACGTTCAAGATATCCTCACCTCCCGGATGGGACGAATTACTGTTTACTGTTGAATGTTTTCATGCATAAACAAAAATTGTCTCTTTATATTTTACAGCCCGGGAGTGCTGTCGTTTACCATGGGGAATGTGTAGCCCTGGTACACAATACCAGGAGGATGAGTGGAGAGGTAACAGTTAAGGTCTCTTCATGACATCATGTACACTTCTGACACACCCAGCAGGGTGTGGAAGGGAGTGATTTTAGTCAGTCAGTTTCCTGTCCTTGGACAGAGTAGACGTGTCCAGTTTGAGCCTGTCATCAGTTCAGAACGTGGAGGCTGGTACAGGTGGTCTAATTCACCTTAGTCTAGTCAGAGCTGTGCCCCACTGGAAGAAAGACTGAACTAGCTATTAAGAGTTGAGCAAATCGAAGGGCAAAGTGGAAGGAAGATTATTGGAAAAGTGCGTTTGGCTTGGAAGAGTCCTGCACATTGCTACCGGTTACTGGGGACCGAAGGATCACTATTAGTTACAAGCATAGTGAAGAGAAAACCAGAGATTTACCGGACCCTAGGTCGCGGCAAACAAGCCCTTATAGTCAGTACGTAACTGGGGTCAGGGGAAGTGAAGACTTTGAGTCTCTGCAGGACAAAATAAGAATTCAGCTCCCTCATAGAAAGGCTCCTAACACTAAACTGACTGGGAAGCACAGCTTTGGATAAGCTGGAATCATAGAGGGGACTACGCTTCAGGCTGGTCGTACTCATCTTCATTGGACAGTAAAGGAGGCCCCTAACTTGCTTAGCTGTTGCCTCAAAGCTCATCCTCCATTAACCCCATCAGCCTCCCTGGGACCTGCTTGAACATCTTACAAGTAAAGGTATGGAAAGACGCTGACGGTGTGAGACTGAGTTATTATTGCATGCCTGCACAATCCCTACCTAACTACCGACCTGAGGGAAGAGTCCCACCTGTGGGGGACCCGACATCTAGCTGCCTCACCATCCCCTCAGAGATCTACAGCAGCGCTGGTATAAATTACCAGAAGACTACAGGTGGCGTCACGAACTGTATATAAATCAATCCCCTGTAAATATTCCCCCAACATACGCCAGACCGCCAGGGCCACAGACCGAGCCACAGCTACCTGTGACAATCCCCATAGACTTCTACGGGCTCGGCTCTGAGTACCCCATTGCCCTGGTAACCCACAATTGTGGTGGCGGGTCGACACACTTGTGTTCAGCACGCAATGATCCTAGCACTCCACAAGAGAGTTTAAAATTGCCAGATGAATATAAGAAAAGGAGAGACTTTACCTTCATAAACGGAGAGCAAACTCTTAACATTTATTACCGGCAAACAAAAATGTCAGCCTTTAGGATTTGGCCCTATTGTCATTTTATATTGCTTGTGTAACCAGCTCCATTTTCTCTGATGGTGCCTGAGCAATAAATCTGGCCACTATCTGTTATAAAAATAAATCTTTCACAATTGTCAGGGGCCAAGTAGTATTACTAAACTGCACTGCAAAACTTTCTTCATTACACATTAGGGAAAAGTTGGCAAATCCAATGATTTCATGGGGACCAACTAATTTTCTTATGGATACAGGGTCCCCCTGACTCTTCAGATGATGTTGGAGCAAAGAAGGATCAGGCATATTGAGTTGCAGTACCTGATCTTTTCTGCCCTCTAAAGATTAGCATGTTGAAACATGAAATACATGCATGCTCGGCTGAAACAGGAATACATGTGGATAGCAGGTAGAACTGTCAGCCAACAGCTCCTGAAGGCGTTTGCACACTTTAAGTATCAGCCACACTTATAGATGGACTAAATATGCTCATAAGAAATCCGAATAAACAATAAATTCACATTGACTACCTGACTACCACAATCAGCTGTAAATATGAAAATAGGAGGTCGTAATGTAATTACCCACATCAGAAAAGACTACCCTGCAGTGAGACAAGCGCCTTCTTGATTTCACGGCAGGAACATATCATGTATAGAGAATGGAAGAATGGAAGACTGCAGATTATAATCAAGCTGACCGCGCGTAATTCTGCATTATTCCGAAGACTGCCAGAGTATAATAAATTGATATAAACAAAGTATATCATCTGTAGCACAAAGAAGAAGCTCATGTTCTTCGCAGCACTGACATGACACTCCAAATTTGGGCTTCGAAACCTGGACCCAGAGCTCCTCATTCGTCTTGTGTGCATCCAAAGAGAACGAACCAATAGGCAGTTAGCAACCATGAATATAATGAATGGTGGATATGATCCTGAAAGAACTATCAGGAACTGGCTGTAAAGGTTTTCAACTTTACTTACTTTATTTTCAGAGATCAACTCCTCTGAAGAGTTCAATACTTTGTGAAAATTTTGGTAATAAAGATTTAAACCAAATGGAAGAGAAGACGATATAGAAATGATCAAAGAAGCCAGAAGGAACCATGGGACGAGGATGGAGATCTTGGTCTTCAGGATGATGAAGAACTTCCAGTTGTAGCTCGTAATCTTCACACAGTAAAAGACAAAGAGGACAGTGGCAAACCAGAGGTTGGTATAGTGCAGGAACATCCCATTAGTCAGTAATGCTGCATTAACCACAAAGTTTTGAATTATCCATGGATAAAACTGATAGAGAAGGTTCACCATAAAAACATTGATGATGGACAAGCTTCTGGAAATCACCAAACAGCTAAGGATCTTGTCACAGGTCAGAAAACATTTCTGGGTTTTCCATTTATTGATATTGGCAGCTGCAATAATCAGATTTACTGTGATCCCTGCAATGCATTGAATGTAAAGCACAATAGACAAAATATTCAGGAGGGACAAAGCCATTGTATCTCTAGTACTCCGTCTTCAGAGATGAACTCTGGAGAAGATTTAGCTCGAGACGCTGCTGGTTTTGTGCTTCTGTGAAGCTCAGGTTCTCCCGGCTGCTTTATACTAATGTTACATCCATTCCGTATGTAAATTCCAGGAACTTGTCTCAATTCAATGCAAATGTATGATATGGTGGATTGAGCCTTGGAAACACTGGTGTATTATGCAGTAAATAATATCTGGTATATTCACATTTAAAGAAAATCAAACAAATATTTTAAAGGGTTTTCAAAGGATGTGTTTTTAATCATTTATCCTTAAAGTGAGTCAATAATTTCATATCAGTAGATGTCCAATACCCTGTGAGATATCAAAGCATTTTACATTCAAAAGAAAGTTGGGACACTGTGTACAATGTAAAGAAGACAAAATGCAATGATTTGGAAATCTCTTATCGCCAGATTTTATTTACAACAGAATGTAGATCACAGATCAGAAGTTGAACGTTGGACTTTTTTCCATTTCCATTCTTTTGAAAAAATGATTTAATTTAGAAATTAATAGCAGCGACACATCTTAGAGCAGTTGTGGCCTGGTTGTGTCCACCATTATGCCCAGGCCATACCCACCATTGTGTCTGGGCCATGTCTACCATTATGCCCTGGCCATGTCCACCATTGTGCCCAGGCCTTGTCCATCATTGTTCCCAGGCCATATCCACCATTGTGTCCTGGCCATGTCCACCATTGTATCCAGTCTGTGTCCACCATTGTGCTAGGGCCATGTCCACCATTGTTCTCAGGCCATATCCACCATTGTGTCCTGGCCATGTCCACCATTGTATCCAGTCTGTGTCCACCATTGTGCTAGGGCCATGTCCACCATTGTTCTCAGGCCATATCCACCATTGTGTCCTGGCCATGTCTACCATTGTATCCGGTCTGTGTCCACCATTGTCTTAGGGCCACGTCCACCATTGTTCTCAGGCCATATCCACCATTGTGTCCTGTCCATGTCCATCATTGTATCCGATCTGTGTCCACCATTGTGCT
This sequence comes from Oophaga sylvatica, assembly GCA_033576555.1. NCBI lineage: Eukaryota > Metazoa > Chordata > Amphibia > Anura > Dendrobatidae > Oophaga > Oophaga sylvatica. The sequence goes on along the minus strand of JARQOD010000005.1, from coordinate 2,746,164 downwards.
AGGGCCATGTCCACCATTGTTCTCAGGCCATATCCACCATTGTGTCCTGGCCCTATGTCGATCATTGTATCCGGTCTGTGTCCACCATTGTGCTCAGGCCATGTGCACCATTGTGCCCAGGCCATGTCCACCATTGTGCCCAGGCCGTGTCCACCATTGTACCCAGGCCGTATCCACCATTGTGCCTAGGCTGTGTCCACCATTGTGCCCAGGCTATGTCTACCATTGTTCCAGGCCCTATTCACTATTGTGTCCAGGCCATGTCCACCACTGTATTTGGTCTGTGTCCACCATTGTGCCCTGGCCATGTCCATTATTTTGTAGTCTCCCATCTACTATTTTTCTGTAAATGTCATGAAACTAGTGAGACAATTGCTGGAGTGTTGGAAGAGGAATGATGTCCCATTCTTATCTGATAGGATTCTTGCTGCTCCTCAGTCTGTGGTAGATATTATTATTGTTACTATTATTGCTATTATTATTATTATTATTATTATTATTATTTAATACTATAGCGCCATTTATTCCATGGCGCTTTACATGTGAAAAGGGGTATACATAATAAAAAATAAGTACAGTAATCTTAAACAATAAAAGTCATGACTGGTCCAGGAGGAGAGAGGACCCTGCCCATGAGGGCTCACAATCTACAAATGAGCGGATCTTTTGAATTTTGAATTTGCTGAAATTTTCCCAAAAAATCAATTTGTGGCAGATAAAATTGCTTGAATTCCAATACTAGAAATATTGTAATTGCTCAGGAAATACACATGGGGAGAAGAAATTTTATTTAAAATTTAATTGAGAGGGAAAAAAGTAGGGGAACAAATCAAGTTTGTAAGGCAGGGATAGGGAGGGCCACAAAACTGGCATCTGTTGGCTTGCAATTAACATTCACATTAACATGTTTTTTTACTTTTGTGCCACCGATATTGCTGAAAGGAAAAGACAACATTTAACTCTGTGAAAGCCTCACAAGTTGTGTATCATAAACAGCACTTTTTTTTACACCTTTTTATTCGTCAATGCTGTACATATCAAACTCTGCGAATGAAATTTCCCAACCAAATGTGACAAAGCTGGTAATTTGAAATGCAGGAAATTTAATAATGACTTGTAAGTGTAAATTTCATGGTTCAAGAAATATCGAAATCTGTTGTGGATGTGGAAACTTCCATCAATGCGGCAGCAAATCCAAAAGTCAGTTTCGACCCTATAATGAGCTTTGCCACAAAACTTTTTTAGGTTGTCCACTACTTTTTGATTGATGACCTATCCTGACAACAGGCACCCTGCTGATTAGTTGTCATCTGTGTCGGTGGTAGGGGCCACAGGCCGGAAATACTCACTTGCGGAGCTGTCCGTCTTCTGGTAGTGGTCACTGCAGGGTACTACACATCTGCCTCCTATTGATTTGAATAGGAGAAAGATGCGTATTACCATGCGGTGACCACTACCAGAAGATGGACAGCCCTGTAAGGCTGGTTTCACATTTGCGTCTGTGGTCTGTGTGCACAGCGTTTCATCTGCATAGATCCGCATGCGTCATGCTTACATATCTTTAACATGGTGTACACAGAGACATGCGTTTGAATCCGATCGCATGCAAACGTGTACGCATGCGTCATTTCACAGTGCGGCGGGGTCTGGCGAATGCAACATGTTGCATTTTTTGAAGCATCAAAAATACGTCAAATATGCGCAGTCAAGCGCAAGCAGATGAATGAATCAAAAAAAACGTATTACTGTCTATGGGAACGCATTGGTACGCAAGGACATGCGTTCGATACGCATGCGTTCTTCATAAGACACGCCCTTTTGGTGTCTGTCATATCGAACGCATGCACATAAACAATGCAAACGCATGCAAAAAACGCATACAAACACACGCACACGCAGCGTTTTTTTACATCATGCGTAAGATAATGCGGATAAAAAATCACTGCGTAAACATGCGTTTGCATGCGTTTGCATATGCAGATGATACGCTGCGCACATATATGCAAATGTGAACCTAGCCTTAGTGAGTAATTCTGGCCGCCACCGACTCCAATAACAGTTGATTGCTGGAAGTGCCCCGTTTCGGACCCCTGCAGGTTAGACATTGATGACCTATCCTAAGGATAGGGAATTAATTAAATAAAAAGTAGTGGACAAACTTTTTAAGATAAAAACCAAACCAGAATTTCAATTTGCAGACACATGTTTCAAGGTGTTTCCTCTCCTCAGTAGAAATCATAAGATCTGATTTGGCAGTATGAGAGGCCTCTGACTGGGGTCTAAGGGGTAATGTTTCTCCTTATGGAGAGCAACATGACATGCCTAACATGCCAGGGTAAGGAGGCTTATAGGCCTTGCAATGATAATAAGTCTCTCATACAGTCAAATCAGATCTCATGCTGTGCACCGAAGAGAAGCAATACCCTGAAACATGTGTCTGCATATTAAGATTCAGATTTGGCTTTTATCCTAAGTCCTGTGGCAAAGCGGAGGTGTCAGGTGTCGGACCCAGGGCAATCAGACATTACCCAATGGGGTTGGGACCATCAGTTGTGTTGTGCAGAAGTCTGGTGGATACACAGCTGATAGTCCTACTGAATAGACTGTTAGAATTTGTATTATGGCAAGAAAAAAGAAGCTAAGTAAAGAAAAACGAGTGGCCATCATTACTTTAAGAAATGAAGGTCAGTCAGTCCAAAAAATTGGGAAAACTTTGAAAGTGTCCCCAAGTGCAGTTGCAAAAACCATCAAGCGCTACAAAGACACTGGCTCACATGAGGACCACCCCAGGAAAGGAAGACCAAGAGTCACCTCTGCTACTGAGGATAAGTTTATCCGAGTCACCAGCCTCAGAAATCGCAGGTTTACAGCAGCTCAGATTAGAGACCAGGTCAATGCCACACAGAGTTCTAGCAGCAGACACATCTCTACAACAACTGTTAAGAGGAGACTTTGTGCAGCAGGCCTTCATGGTAAAATAGCTGTTAGGAAACCACTGCTAAGGACAGGCAACAAGCAGAAGAGACTTGTTTGGGCTAAAGAACACAAGGAATGGACATTAGACCAGTGGAAATCTGTGCTTTGGTCTGATGAGTCCAAATTTGAGATCTTAGGTCCCAACCCCGTTTATAAGGCAAGAAATCCCACTTATTAAACCTGACAGGGCACACCTGTGAAGTGAAAACCATTTCCGGTGACTACCTCTTGAAGCTCATCAAGAGAATGCCAAGAGTGTGCAAAGCAGTCATCAAAGCAAAAGGTGGCTACTTTGAAGAACCTAGAATATAAGACATATTTTCAGTTGTTTCACACTTTTTTGTAAAGTGTAATGTATAATTCCACATGTGATAATTCATAGTTTTGATGCCTTCAGTGTGAATGTACAATTTTCACAGTCATGAAAATACAGAAAAATCTTTGAATGAGAAGGTGTGTCCAAACTTTTGGTCTGTACTGTGTATATATTTTAAAATGTACAATTAGGCACACAAATTAGATATAAAGGTAAAAAAGTAGTAATAGTGAACCCAGAATTTGACGGGTCAGTGGCACTAGATGGGTAAGTCAATTACCAAAAATTTTTCTATAATATTCATGCATGTCCATCATAAGAATATATATCCAGCCTCAGATTATATCTCTAAGCCAACAGATACTGTACAATAGATGAACTCTGAGTTGTGGCCAACAGTATGACAGAGAACATAACAGACAAATGCATAGCACAATGGCATGTAAGAGACTCAGTGTTTGGCAATGAAGAAATATGTGTCAGTCCTAAGATACATGCATCTATCTGAAAACAGCAGTAAAATAGACCAAATGGCAGGCATGTGAAGAGTAAGATGAAGTAAATGTAGTAATTACTAGTGATGAGCGAACGTGCTCGCCACTACTTGTTACTCGCCCGAGTATCACGGTACTTGGTGTACTCTGCAAGCACTGAGCATTTCCGGGATTATTCGGCGGGAAATCGGGTTTCCACCCAGCTTTTTTGGCGGACTTTACAGACCCAATCACAATGCAGGGATTGTCTGTCAGGCAATGAAACGCCGCAGCCATCTTTGTTGTGGCCTGTGCAGTGATTGGCTGGCCGCACAGCATCATCAGGGGTATAAGAGACTGGACGCCGTTCTGCTCGGCGCATTCAGCTCTGGACTGAGATAGTGCAGGGAGAGCTGCTGCCGAGATAGGGTCAGAATTGGGGATTTATTAGTCAGTGTGGGGTCTACCATCTTAAACTACTCAAATCCAGCTAAACCAACAGTCCTTCTAAGGACTAATTCCAGAGTATATAGGTTCCGGTGTTAGGCGGGCAGGGGAGTGTACGTCGCTCTATACACATCAGTGCAAGGCCTACAGGCACAGTATGTGTGTATATAGATCATCACATACATCAAGAGGGTCCATTCCTGTGTACTGGTGCGGCTGCTGCTACCTGTAGGATATATTGGCCGTATATACCTAGCCCAGGTTTAATTGGCTTAGAACATTTTTTTTGGCCAGGGCTAATAGAGCTTTTTTTATTGCAAAGCAATCTAGAGCCCTTTATTTTTCCTCCATTTGCTTTTTGACAGAGCACAATACAGACAGATCCTTTTCCTAGCACAGAGTGAAAATCCAGCAATTTTAAAGGGGTCCCAAAATCTCTTTTGAGTGGGCAGAGAAATATTTTATTTTATGTGGTACAGTTGAGTAGATTTTTTTTTTAAGTGTCTTACACAATTTCTTGACACTATTTTGATGAACCCCGCAAAAAAATACATACAGGCCACATATCTTACAGTGTGGTATATCTGTGACATGCCTCGACAATCCGTCTGCTAAGAATTTTGGTCTTTTTAGCCGTAAATTCAATTTTTTTGCTATCTGACACTGTACTTATATACAGCACTATTTAGCCAAAAAAAATAAAAAAAATTACAGGCCACACATTTGTCGTAGTGGTATCTCCGTGCCAGCTCATATCTGTGCGTTCTCAAAGTTTCACCAGTTTACGGCGGTTTTCTTTTTTTGTCCTTGGTGTCACAGTACTTATATATAGCACTAAGTTGCATTATTTAAAAAAAAGGCCACATTTTACAGTGGGGTCTATCTCTGACAAGCCTCATACATCCTAAAATGTGTGCCTAAAATTTAGGTATTTTAGGCCTAAATTCCCTTTTTTGAGCAGACTGTCACACTCGTTATATCCCGCACTCTTTTGCATCCACCAATAAAGAAAAATATATATTTTACAGTGTCGTATATCTGTGACACACCTCATACGTCCGTGTGATAAAATTTGTGGATTTTAGCTGGTACTTCAGTGTTTTCCTTTCTGGTACTCAAGTTATATACAGCACTATGTTGCAATATTTTAAAAAACAGGCCACATTTTTCAGGTAGTCTATCTCTAACACGCCTCATACTTTCGTGTTCCAAAAATTGAGGCACTTTAGGCCTAAATTCCCTTTTTTGGGCAGTCTGTCACTGTTAGGGTCTGCGGAACGCACCATATAAATATAAATAGTGAGTGCGTTCGCAGCCCGGGGTCCACCGTGCAGGCAGAGCCTGCTGCTAGTAAGATGGCGGAATAGGCGAACTCTGTTACTTCACAGAGTCGCAAATATAAATACTGTGGCACTATATGGCGGTATAAGCGAACTCTGTTACACCACAGAGTCGCTGAGGTAGAGACGAAGAGATAGGTACTGTGTCCTGTTAACTCCACAGGGATACACAGATAACTGCTGTGTGGATAGCAGTCCGCGGTCATGCATTCAGCAACGCAATCAAGCAATCTCCTCACCGGAGAAACCAGTATTCAAGGGGCTTAATTCAGCCAAACCCTAAACACGTGCACACAAATCTCCTCACCGGAGGTGCCGGCATTCTAGGGCTTATTTCAGCCGAGCCCTAAACACATGCGTGCATGATCACACTGGCGCAAAACACATAATGCAATTGACACTAGCGCATGGCCATGCGGCTGTGCAACCCTTTTATAGCAGCAGCAACTGCAAGACCTTGCTGGAAGAACCAATGGAAGTCTGCCCCAGAACTCAAGCAGGTTCAGGACATTCCAGGAGAACCAATGGGAGTCAATGCAGTAGCTGAGCATGTGACCCCTGATCTCCTATGAGAGATCTTAACCTGGGCATGCTCAGAAAGGAAAGCACAGGACTTAGTCCCTACTGAGTCTGCTTGCCGCTGACCTGCACTAGTTACAATGGCAGGACATGGAATGGTAGCAGTCATCCTCTGCACAGCACTAGACTGAGCGAGACGCTGAGACAGACGTCTCTGCTGAGCAGGTTCCACTGCGGCCGGAGACGGATGGGAGACCGCAGCGGGGATAGCTCGAGATTCCCCTTGTGCAGGAGCGGGAACTTTACCCCTAAGAGTCAATCTGGTTATACCCAGCACTCTTTTGCATCCACACAAAAAAATTTTTTACAGTGGGGTATGTCGGTAAAAAGATTTCTGTTTCAAGTTGTTATGGCAGCTTCATGACTGTGTTAAATGCTCCAACTACTACCACCATCATCATTTTCAGCCTAGAGGCAGTCACTGCGCAGAGAGAAAGTCTGAGTAGCAGATGGTGAACGCTTAGGCGGTGTTGTACTCTGTATTGTACTCTGTCTCTGTATTACGAAGGATAAATCTTCTTGATGCAATCATGCCTAGAAGAGCTATAGCAAAATAACGTTGAAGATTACGGGGACAGGACTCGCAACTACTAAAGCCTGGTGTTCCTGGGCAGGATTCTGACTAGCCCTCACCTTTTAATGCGAAACTGGTTGGACTATGACGATTAAAAGGTGCCCATGCATTTTCTATAACTGAATCTAGAGATTTTGACATTTCGGATGCATTTCCAGAGATGTCAATTGGAGAGCTTGGTGATTGGAGATGTGACTTCTACACCACCAAACAAGCTGCCGCCTCTCCATCACCCGAGGTGTCGCACCCACCACCTTCTGTCTCTTTCTTATTCTCCCGCAGAATGAAAGACGGCAAGGACAAGGTCCTCTCCCCTCTGTAACAGTCTGTTATTGTAATTTTTTTGAGGGGTCAACGATATCTATTGCCATGTATGTAACCCCTTGTCATGTACAGCACCATAGAATTAATGATGCTAACTAAATAATAATAATAATACTATATGGGTGTTTCCACTAGACAATCCATCAAACATGTTATTAAAGGAAAAAAAAATTTCTGAAAACTCTGTTCAGCTGTGCAGAAACTATGTCAACTTGGTAGCTATACCCCAGAGGGTGTTGGCACAGTGTCATGTTGACTACAGTCCCCAGATGTTATGTAGGTCCCTAATATCACCTCTACTTCTGCAGCATGATGAATTAATAGGAAAAGCACGTGGTATTGGTGTAGCTGTTGTTTTCTTGACAAAGAAACTTAATAACATCAATGAGGTGGTTAGCCGCACACAGAATGGAGAAATAGTAAAGATGACAATTGACAAGTAATTTCACATTTGAGGTAAAACACAAGTAGTATAGGTACCCCACCATTCGTCAAACTCAATCTGACAAGTCGTCACGCCCCCTATCATTTAATCCGTCTCCCTGTCAGATTGATCTGCCTGGGAAATCAGGACTGCTGAATCTGTGAATTTCAATCAAAGTGATTCATGAATTTATTCTTCTCTATTTATATATTATCCATCGCCTTGTGGATTTAATCAGACTGTGTGGATTTGATCAGACTGTGGGTCTTGATTTTTATAAGGGTCTTTTTTGGCGAGGTCACATTATGAAATGTTCATGGGTATATTATGTATATTGCCATGTTATGTATTTTCTAGCAGAGACTGTAGTACAGACTAAAATGCGTTTATTCTATAGTATTATTCACTATATAAGTTTTTACCATAGAGAATAAAATTTTAGAGTTTTAGAATAGAATAGAATATAATAGAATAGAGTAGAATTTTTAGAGTTATAGAGTAGAGTCTAAATATTTTTCTATCTACTGGCTAACACGGTACAAAGATATACATTTTTACTGCTGGAGTGAAGCATTGTTGACATGACCTGACATGCCCTGTAAGTACAATTGCGTGAAGGTCGCAGATTAGCATGGTATTTAGATGTACAATTGAGAGAAGGTCGCTGCTATTTAGATATAGTGATTCAATTGCTAGAAAGTACACATAGTAATTAGCCATGTATTGTGGTATTGTGTGGTGAAAGTTGTATCAAGGTTAGGTCACAATGGTCACAAACATATTATGTATATGAAATTAGTCAGAAAGTGTTAAACAGTAAGCTGAATTCTCAGTGCAGGTCATCTCTGTGTACTGCTAGTCTGTAATTAAAATAAAACTATTTGTTGCCCATGAGAGCCTGTGACACGATACCGTTCAGCTCATTGACAGTAAGTGGTTAAATCTCAACATGTTGTGTTCATGTTTTGTTATCGGCTGCTATCATAGTGATTGTTTCATGTGAGAATACAGGCATAGGATGGGGACATGTGGGGAAAGCTGTATCAAGGCGAGGTCACATTATGAAATGTTCATTGGGTATATTATGTATATTGCCGATTCGTATTTTAAAAAAGCAATGACGCAGTATTGTAAAAACAAGGTTACAATGTAAAAGAGAAGTTTCTGAATAATTTTAGAACAAATGGAAGGAATTCTCTCTAGACAGGTATAACCAAATGTCATTATATGTTGGAGTAAATCTCAATATTATATGATAGTATGCAGCTCATTTTATATTCATGTATGTGAAAGACAATCTTTTCAGCATGCCGATGTATCTACTCTCAGCTGCTATGTCGCCGCTAGGATACACGGGCCCCTACAGCTCATCCCTATAGTGTAGTTTAATGTAGGGGGCAAACAGATCATCGCCGGTGTTTGGAAAATACCAAATTTCATAGATAAATGTCAGGGCATGCCCGGACAAGTCCCTTAAATGCTCAATAGATTATTTACACACCAATTATCACTGTGGGGGTGAAGTTTCTGAGTAATTTTACAACAATTGGAAGGGATTCTCTCTAGACAGGTATAACCAAATGTCATTATATGTTGGAGTAAATCTCAATATTATATGATAGTATGCAGCTCATTTTATATTCATGTATGTGAAAGACAATCTTTTCATCATGGCGATGTATCTACTCTCAGCTGCTATGTCGCCGCTAGGATACACGGGCCCCTACAGTTCATCCCTATAGTGTAGTTTAATGTAGGAGGCAAACAGATCATCGCTGGTGTTTGGAAAATACCATATTTCATAGATGGTTGTGAACCGCTGAATCATTTTTAAACATTTCACGCCACTCATGCACCCATAGCACACTTATGGTGTACCCGCACCGCTGCAGCTAGTGCTTTTTAGCTAAAAAGGCGTGATATAACTGCCCGCAGGTGATGTTTGTGCCCTTATTTGCATCATTTTCATTATAGCCCGACGGGGAGCCGTGGAAAAACAACCCTGAAATTCAAAAACTATGTGCTGTCCGTTAACATACGCATAGTCATCTAGAAAATATTGCGCGAGTTGCTTCACAAACCCTCTCAAGGCATGCTGTATGCCAATGTTCTCGGTATGCGCTACATACATGACCCGCTGTATAGCCTGGGATGAGCAGCGTTTTTGCAGCACAGGCCTATTTTTAAAGACGCTAAACCCCCTCAGATATAAAAGACAGGCATGTTGGGACGTGTCCCGGCTAGAGTTGAGCGATACTTTCCGATATCCAAAAGTATCGGAATCGGAATGGTATCGCCGATAACATTAAAATATCGGCGATACCCGATACCGATACCGCAAGTCCCATGTAAGTCTATGGGAACAAAATATCGAAATTAAAAAAACCCCATTCTTGCCTTGTTGGTTAATTGTACATGAAGGAAAACAAGAAAGAGTAATGTAGAATGTATTGGGGAAGGTTGAGGAGACATTAAAGGCATAGATGTTTAACCCAATCAAATGGAATAGCATAAATATTTTTTTTTTTAAAGATGTTCGGATTGACGAAGAAATTGACAATGTTGTTAACGTTTTTTCTATTTTGGCAAATATGTATATTACACAACTTCCATGCTCTTCATCTTCACCTTTTTAACTTTTCACACACTTTCTCCTTCATAATCTTCTGCAGCATCATCTTTTTCATCAAATTATTCTTCATCTTCACCTTCTTTATCTTCTTCTTAAACTTCTTGCTATTCATCTTTGTTAACATTACTCATATTCTTCTTATTAAACTATTATTCTTATTCATATTCTGCTTCATCTTCTTCATCATATTCTTATTTGTGACAGAGAATCCTGTACTTGTAATCTGTCAAAGTATGAATTTTTCATCCTTCCGTTCTTGCTGTCACAAAAGATTTAAATTACAACAGTATTTGTCCGTGTTCAGTTTAGCCTGCAGCAGCAGGCATTTTCCAGGGGCACCACGAGGAGGAACGGACTCACCCCCATACACTGCTTAGTCTTCTTCTGCTTAGAATTTAGAGCATATATTTTGCTCTTCATTTTGGTCTTATACTTCATGTTCTTCTGCTTTTAGATCTTCTGCTTATTGTTCTTGTGTCTCTTGTTCCGTATCTTGTATTTGTAGCACAATCTTGTACCAGCTGATGTTACTGGGACACGGTTACTAAGCAGGAGGTACCTGTGCTCCAAAGCACTACCAAGGACCAGCAGACGTTGCTGGAACTCGGATACCGAGATGGAGGCACCTAGGCCAAAGGCACTGCGGAGAACCAGCTGACGGTACTGGAACCCGGAGGGGCAGCAGAAGGAAAAGAGCCAATGGCACAACCGAGGACCAGCTGACGTTACTGGGACACGGTTACTAAGCAGGAGGTACCTGTGCTCCAAAGCACTACCAAGGACCAGCAGACGTTGCTGGAACTCAGATACCGAGATGGAGGCACCTAGGCCAAAGGCACTGCGGAGAACCAGCTGACGGTACTGGAACCCGGAGGGGCAGCAGAAGGAAAAGAGCCAATGGCACAACCGAGGACCAGCTGACGTTACTGGGACACGGTTACTAAGCAGGAGGTACCTGTGCTCCAAAGCACTACCAAGGACCAGCAGACGTTGCTGGAACTCGGATACCGAGATGGAGGCACCTAGGCCAAAGGCACTGCGGAGAACCAGCTGACGGTACTGGAACCCGGAGGGGCAGCAGAAGGAAAAAGCCAATGGCACAACCGAGGACCAGCTGACGTTACTGGGACACGGTTACTAAGCAGGAGGTACCTGTGCTCCAAAGCACTACCAAGGACCAGCAGACGTTGCTGGAACTCGGATACCGAGATGGAGGCACCTAGGCCAAAGGCACTGCGGAGAACCAGCTGACGGTACTGGAACCCGGAGGGGCAGCAGAAGGAAAAGAGCCAATGGCACAACCGAGGACCAGCTGACGTTACTGGGACACGGTTACTAAGCAGGAGGTACCTGTGCTCCAAAGCACTACCAAGGACCAGCAGACGTTGCTGGAACTCGGATACCGAGATGGAGGCACCTAGGCCAAAGGCACTGCGGAGAACCAGCTGACGGTACTGGAACCCGGAGGGGCAGCAGAAGGAAAAGAGCCAATGGCACAACCGAGGACCAGCTGACGTTACTGGGACACGGTTACTAAGCAGGAGGTACCTGTGCTCCAAAGCACTACCAAGGACCAGCAGACGTTGCTGGAACTCGGATACCGAGATGGAGGCACCTAGGCCAAAGGCACTGCGGAGAACCAGCTGACGGTACTGGAACCTGGAGGGGCAGCAGAAGGAAAAGAGCCAATGGCACAACCGAGGACCAGCTGACGTTACTGAACCCCAGTAACACAGGAGCAAGTGTTGACTGTGCTAACAGCACTTCCGAGCAACAACTGGCGGTGTTGGAGCCCAGGGTCAAGGAGGATGTTTAAATACTAGATCAAGTAATTTCCTTGTTACCTGTCAATTTTAAATGTCTATACTTCAAACAAGAGAAAGATAACCTTTACTACCATAAGATGATGATTTCATTTAAACTAATATCTAGATAAATAAAGAATTGACAAACATAAACACATACATTAACATGTTGAACAGCAATGCAAACCACAAAATAAATTAGTTAAGGAATCTGCTATACGGTTGTACATAAAAGCATACAAGTACATATCTGAATCCATTAATGATGGATAAGTAACAGTATGTACACCATTTTTATTGTATAGACAATGAATGTCTGACTTCAAAACATCATCAGCATTACAAGTTATCTGTGATATTACTAAAATGTTCCATTTGCTGAATAATGTCACTAAATATTTTATACAAAATTATACAATTTCCATCATGTAATACTCATAATATGTGGCAATAATCATTTTTATTAACAAACATAACCTTTAAAAAGTGCATAGTGAAAATTGCTATTTATGGCTGACTGTCGACTTGGAAGCATGACAACAGATAGATAAGGTATATATAGATGAGACTGCATAGCCACAGATGGTGAATGGCGATGTAATACTGTACCTCAATAAAGTGTGCGTCACTACTACATAATTTTTTTTATATAGCTTTATAAACAGGGTACATGGATGTATGCTTGTGCCTTTGTTTTGACGCACAGACTGCCTTCCTGCTGAGACGCATTGGGTAGTGAACAGTTGTGTGCAGTGTTCACTGCAGTCTCTGCGGAATAACCACACTTAGACCTTATAACTTTTCAGACTTTCTTTATCAATCTACCAAGATGAAGAAGGCAGGGAGTAAGGCACGTGGTCGTGGAGTTTCTTCAGGGAGAGGACGTGGGGATTCTGTGGCTGCTGCGGCCCCCAGTGACACAGCATCCACCAGTTTTCCCCGTGAGCGTTCCTTTATGTGCACTTTTGTAGGAGCTCGGAGTACCCCCCTGCTGCGGGAAGAACAAATTGAAGCCGTTGTTGTTTGGATGTCAGCCAATGCATCGACTTCAATTGCTTCCACCTCCTCTCAGGACCACAGCACTGTTGGGCAACCATCTGTCTCTTTCACCGCCTGGCAAATTGCCCAGGCAGTCAGAGAGTTCTGTACAGGAGCCAGCTGAGTGTCTGCTTCTGTTCTCAGAATCTATTGGCTTGCAAACAGGGGCCCAGCCAAGCAGCATTCTGTAATGTGAAGAGGGAGTATGCAGTGATGCGCAACAGCTGTGTCTCTCTGAATCTGAAGAGGCGGGTGAGACAGTGCCGATGGTCAGCACACCGCAGAACGCATCTGATGATGATGAGACCCAGGTGCCAGTTTCTGTTGAGCATGGTGCTGGCCAGACCACCCAACAGCAGGTGTTGGAAGAGGGTAGTGGAGATGATGAGGTCCAAGACCCAACATGGCATGAGGAACAGGAAGGTGGTGGGAGCAGCTCAGAGGAATAATAATAATATTTATTTATATAGCGCCATCATATTCCGCAGCGCTTTAGAGTTTAGCAGTTTCAGAACACAAGTCATAAGTAACAACGTTAACAATACAATAATTTAAGCTAAATAAGTCGCCCCTGCTCGTGACAGCTTACAATGTACAATGAGATGGGGGAGATACAAAGTATAGGTGTTTATATACAATGGTGCATTTACAATGATGTTCCAGCCATCTTAAGGGACTGAGGGATGGAGATAGTGAATGGGCTAGAGACACACACACAGTTACACAGAATACATAGAATGACTTTGATTAGTGAATGTGATAGGCCGCTCTGAACAAATGTGTTTTGAGGGAGCGCCTGAAACCATGCAAATTGTGGATAGTCCTAATTTCTTGGGGTACAGCATTCCAGAGGATTGGCGTAGAGCAGGAGAAGTCTTGGAGTCGGGAGTGGGAGGTACGTATTAGTGCAGAGGTTAGTCGAAAGTCGTTTGCAGAGCGCAGCAGTCGGTTAGGCCGATAGATAGAAATGAGGGAGGAGATGTAGGAGGGGTGCTGCACTGTGGATAGCTTTGTGGCTGAGAACCAGTACTTTGGTTGAAAGCTGGGAGAGGCCTAGAGAAATGGTTAGTGATAGAAGGAAGATAGAGGAAGACATTGCCCCAACGGTACAAACAGGAGGGAGAGTTAGGCTGCAGACTCGGTTGCCTGTAGCCTCCAGTTTGGCACCTGTTCGGAGCAGTTGTCTTCCAAAAGTCAAAACGTGCGCTCCCAGGACTTGCACTGCGTGGTCCTTTTTTCACACACTTGCACATGATATTTGCTATGTGAAATGCAAGCTGTGTAATCAAAAATGAAAAATAGCTAAAAGTGTCAGTCACCTCAATACCACAAATATGTGGAAACATGTGCGGACAAAGCACGTAGTTGAGTTACAAAGACACACTGGAGATGTAGGCCAACCTACAGCAGCACCTACATCTTCAGGTTGTGTTGAAGCCTCTTCATCGAGCTCACACACAGCTGGTTCTGCTTCCTCACAGGATCGCCATGGAAGAACCTCGGCCACTGTTGTCCAGAGACAAACTGTTATTCCACACACAGCAGCAAGTTCCCTGTCATCCTCACACTCCCAGGCCACAAAACAGCCATCGGTAGCACAGGCATGGGATAAAAGACGGCCATACTCCGCAAACCATGCACGAGCACAGGCTCTGAATGCTGGCATTGCAAAACTCCTGTCCCTTGAAATGCTGTGATTCAGGCTGGTGGAGACAGACAGTTTCCGTAACTGAATATCATTGTCAGTCCCACAATACAATGTGCCAAGCCGATTTCATTTCAGCAGGCAAGCCGTCCCTGGTCTGCAAAAGCATGTTGAGGGAAAAATTAAACATGCGCTACTAAAAGCCCTCAGTAGCAAGGTCCACCTGACCACCGATGCGTGGACCAGTACCCATTGTTATGATCTGCTACAACCAGTAAGGAAAGAAGGGAATTCTGTCCCTACAATACAACTAAGCTGAATCCCTACGATGTAACGGGGAACCTGATCCTGCGACCAGACCCGCTAAAGTCCTCATCTAGTGTGAACGAAGACCTATAGTTGCGAGGGAGTAATCCCTACAAGATCTAGGGACTGGGAGAAAAGGTGGACACCTCCTAACATAAATTGTAGCATGGATAATTAAACAGAAAAATAAATACTTTGTGATCCTAACATCAAGCAAAACTGACAGATTAAGGCACCTAAGCACCCGGCTAGCTTAACATAGATAATACAATGAAGTCAAGCAAAGCCAGAAGGGCGGAGCCAGACTAAATAGGGAAAAAAGGTCATGTGACCAGCAAACTGAAACAAAACCTAACAAGAGGGTTCTAACACCCATGGCCAGGGACAATACCTTTCCCTCACTGCCCATTGGGTCAATGTTGTGCAGCCGGGTACTGATCTTGCGAGTGGCGCTGTACGTGTTCTGCCAACTCCAAGGATTGCAGGAATCAAGTCTGTACACATTGATTCCTCCTCCTACTCCAGTTCCTCAGAATCATCGCTGCAGGAGCCGTCACGGTCTACCTCCACATGGACCCGTGAACGTTTACCTGTTGCGACCGATATGAGCACAGCCGTGTCCAAATGTCAACAGGCCGTCCTGAAATTAATTTCCATGGGGAATCTTAGCCACACAGCGCAGGAGCTCTGTAATGCCATAAAGCAGGAGAGCGACGTGTGGTTTTTGGAAGAGAATCTACAGGCAGGCTTGGTAGTGTGTGACAATGGCCGAAATCTGGTGTCAGCTCTGGGCCTTGGCAACCTCACTCACATACCATGTCTGTCATATGTGCTCAACTTGGTCGTGCAGAGTTTTTTGAGGGACTATCCGGATCTTGATGCACTGCTGCACAAGGTCCGCCTAGAGTGCGCTCACTTGCGACGTTCCAGCATGGCCAGATCGCTGATTGCAGCTCTGCAACGCAGATTTCACCTTCATGAACATCGCATCATATGTGACGTACCCACCAGGTGGAATTCCTCGTTACATATGTTGGAGCGGTTGTGTGAGCAGCAGCCAACAGTAATGGAGTATCAGCTGCATCAGGCGCAGTCAACTCGCAATTTGCGCCGTTCATGTGTCGACCCGCCACCACAATTGTGGATTACCAGGGCAATGGGGTACTCAGAGCCGAGCCCATGGAAGTCTATGGGGTTTGTCACAGGTAGCTGTGGCTCGGTCTGTGGCCCAGGCGGTCTGGCGTATGTTGGGGGATATATTTACAGGGGATAGATTTATGTACAGTTCGTGACGCCACCTGTAGTCTTCTGGTAATTAGTACCAGCGCTGCTGTAGATCTCTGAGGGGATGGTGATGCAGCTAGATGTCGTGTCCCCTACAGGTGGGACTCTTCCCTCAGGTCTATGAAGTTAGTGAAGTCGGGTGCAGGTAAATAACACAGTCTCACACGGTCAGCGTCTTTCCATACCTTTACTTGTAAGATGTTCAGGCAGGTCCCAGGGAGGCTGATCCAAGGAGAGTGTATCTTGAGACAGCAGCTGGACAAGTTAGGGGCCTCCTTTACTCCCAATACAATGAGTACAACTAGCCTGAAGCGTAGTTCCCTCAATAACTCCAGCTAATCTATAGCTGTACCGCCCAGTCAGCTTTGTGTCAGGAGCCTTCCTGCGAGAGAGCTGAATTCTTATTTTGTCGTGCACTGACTCAAAAGTCTTCACTCCCCCTGACCCCAGTTACGTACTGACTATATGGGGCTTGTTTGCCGCGACCTAAGGTCCGGTAAATTCCTGGTTTTCTTACCACTATGCTTGTAACAATAGTGATCCTTCGGTCCCCAGTGACCGGTAGCAATGTGCAGGACTTCTTCAATCCGTAAGCACTATTCCAATAAACCACTGTGCCTTTCCCCCTTGTCCTCGCTGGTAACATAAGCACTCACACTAGCCAAGGGTCGAGCAGTCACTTCTTTCTTTTCCTTCACTTCAAAGTTAGTTACAGATGCTCAGTTTTCAATAGGCAGGAGCACGTCTCTGAACCTTATACCGTCCTTTAGACAGGATACTGAAGACTTTCTGCACTAAACTTCTTCTCTCCTTCCAGTGTATGCTGATGAGGTACAGCTCTGACTAGGCTAAGGTGAATTAAAGCACCTATACTAGACTCCACTTTCCGAACTGATGATAGAGCAATCTGGACTGCTTCCTCCCTCCAGCTAAACTCCAGACGTCCTCTCTGTCCGAAGACAGGAACTGAACTGACTAGAAATCACTCTAACACATACACCTTGACCACTCCCTCAAGAGTAACCTCCACTACCCTAAGGGTGTGTCTAGTATATGTTGAGTGAATGGATATTTAGCATTAAACTGCTGTCTCGCCACACACTCTCCAGGGTACTGCGTGTGCCTAACACCAGGGCTACACATTCACACTTCACCACTACTGAGTGGGCCTCTATAATAAGAATAATAATATTATTTATTTATATAGCGCCATAATATTCCGCAGTGCTTTACAGTTTAACAGTTTCAAAACACAAGTCATAAGTAACAACGTTAACAATACAATAATTAAAGCAAAATCAGCCGCCCCTGCTGGTGAAAGCTTACAATCTACAATGAGGTGGGGGAGATACAAAGTACAGGTGTTTTATATACAATGGTGTTTTTACAATGATGGTCCAGCCATTTTAAGGGAGTGAGGGATGCATGGAGATAGTGAATGGGCTACACACACAGAATTACACATAGAATGACTTTGATTAGTGAATGTGATAGGCCACTGTGAACAAATGTGTTTTGAGGGAGCGCCTGAAACCATCCAAATTGCGGATAGTCCTAATTTCTTGGGGTAGAGCATTCCAGAGGATTGGCGCAGCGCGGGAGAAGTCTTGGAGTTGGGAGTGGGAGGTACGGATTAGTGCAGAGGTTAGTCGAAGGTCGTTTGCAGAGTGCAGCAGTCGGTTAGGCCGATAAATATAAATAAGGGAGGAGATGTAGGGGGGTGCTGCGCTGTGGAGAGCTTTGTTGGTGAGAACCAGTAATTAGAATTGGATCCTATAATGAATGGGCAGCCACTGCCAGTGTAATGAGTGGCGAATAACTCTATGAAGGATATCTGCCACGTTTTGCGTGCGTTTGATGAGTCAACGCGGATGGCGAGTGCAGATGATGCACTAGTCAGCCTGACTGTCCCCCTTATCTGCCTGCTTCAAAAAACACTGCAAGCACTAAGGCATGAGGTTTTGGAAGAGGTGGAGGATGAGGAGTCACAAATTCCATCACCTTCTGGACAGTCAGCGCAACGTGGTTCCTCACAAAGGGCTGGAGGACTTTCAAAGTACCATGCTGTATCAACAATTGAACCTCCAGAGTCGCTGTCTATATTTTCATAACCATTACAAACTTTTAATGTATTTACAAAGCACATAATGTACATTTTTTGTCTATCCTTTTGTAATGCTATTGTGTTTCCATAAACTGATGTTACAGAATTATGATACAAAGTTTTTAAATTTTGAGTTTTAAATTTTGTAAATTTATATGTATTTGAAGGACTTTGTGAGGAGGATGAGGAGGAGTCAATGGAGGAGGAAGACATCGCTCCAGAGGGAGGTAGACAATGCTCTAGTCAGTATGTAGACCAAGGGTGGGGTGATGCACAGCAGGCAGAGATGACGCCTCTTGCAGGGGACAACGTTTCTTGGCCAGTTGGGAGTCTGCAGCACATGGTTGATTTCATGCTGCAGTGGCTGAGAAACGACCGCCGCATCGAACACATTCACACCACGTCTGATTATTGGGTGTACACCCTCTAGACCCTCGCTACCGGGACAACTTACAAAGCCTCATCACACCGTTGAACCGGGAGCGTAAAATGCGGAAGTACCAAGACACACTGGTGCAATCCATAATGTTCTCCATTCCAGCCGAGAGCACTGCTGCTGCTACTGCTTTACAAAGCAGCTCTGTGCGTCGAGGCAGTGGAGACAGCTCTGCAACAAGAGGGAGCACAAGCAGCGCCTCTGCACAGGGCAAGAACAGTATGTTCCAAATGTGTCGAAGTTTTGTGGCAGCGCCACCAATGTCTACACCATCCGAGACGGCTCCAGTCAGCAGGAGGCAACATTTCCGTAAGATGGTGACAGACTACATGTCTTGCCCTCTCAGTGTACTCCCAGATGGCTCTTCCCCATTCAAGTTTTGTGTCTCTAAGCTGGATACATGGCCAGAGCTTAGCCAGTATGCATTGGAGGTGCTGGCTTGCCCTGCTGCCAGTGTATTATCGGAGCGCGTCTTTACTGCTGCAGGTGGTGTACTAACAGACCGTTGCATGCGACTATCCTCCAATAATGTAGAACGGCTTACTTTTCTGAAAATAAACTAGGCATGGATCTCGCCTGAATTTGCCTGTCCGGTTTCAGATTAACTAACTGGTTGGCAACGTTTTCCATGTCTCCTGTTATGTTCATCTTTCTACCACCTGAGCTATACTCCCTGGGCTACAACACTGCCAGTTGCTGCTCAGAAGTGTCGTGTCCACAGACCAATACACAAGCTATAGTGATAGTGGGGTTCAGTAACGCCTGCTGTTCCCCTGCTGCGTGTCTGACAAAAATTAATGCTGCTAACTCCAAATTAAAGTTCAAATTAAAGTTCAAACATCTCATACTAGGCCTCAGGCTACACCCTCCTTGACCCTGGGCTCAGAAGTGTTGGATGCACAGATCAAAACAATCGATGATGTGTTTGTGGGGTTCAGTAACGCCTGCTGTTCCCCTGCTGTGTGTCCGGCAAAAATTACTGCTACCTAGCTACACATGTTGAAAAAAACATGACATGTTAAAGTGGCTAGTGCTACACATAGATATCAGGCTACACCCTTATTTCTAAGCTGTAAACAAGTGAAACGTCAAATTTAAAACCATTCAATGATTAGTGTTGGTAACAAATCTGTAACTAAATAATTGTGACATATTATGGCAGATATCCACATGTCTAACACAAATGCTAACACAAAAGCATACTTATGCTATAGGGTACTGATGGTGAACCTTCTCACTCCATAACTTTGACAAATCCAACTCACATCATGCCTCAAATGCTGCAATGTTGGAAGTGCATAATGTGGGTTGAACTTTGACAACAGCTGCAGTGCGAAGGTTATCCTTCTGTGTTCTTGGCTTTTAA
This sequence comes from Oophaga sylvatica, assembly GCA_033576555.1. Taxonomy (NCBI): domain Eukaryota; kingdom Metazoa; phylum Chordata; class Amphibia; order Anura; family Dendrobatidae; genus Oophaga; species Oophaga sylvatica. The sequence goes on along the minus strand of JARQOD010000005.1, from coordinate 2,726,095 downwards.
ATAAAAGCATACAAGTAAATATAATAATACATTGTTGATTAAGGGACATGATGTACACCTGTAATATTGTGCAAACAATGGATGTAGGACTATTCCTCTTCAACATTACTTATATTTGTGTCATTTGAAAAAATACATATTTTAGTTAAAAATTAAAAACACATGTTCAGTAGCTGTGAAAGGCCCGTTTGTGTACTTCTATATTGTTTGCAACCAATGTATTGTATACGGATGGAAGCACGTCACTGTAATAGATTTGAATTATTTTAAATAGAATAAAGCAGCACCAATTTTAGAAAAATGACAAGGATGAGCCAGTGACAGACACTCAGCAGAGTACACGCAGCGGTGGTTGAAGAAGTAAATGGAGCGTGATCTGCATTTAAAAAAAAAAAAATACCTCACAGACTGCAGTGAACACTGAAACACAACTGTCCACAATCTGGGAAAGGCTACTCCTTTGTCTACTTCTATAGTGTTTGCAACCAATGTATTGTATACGGATGGAAGCGCGTCACACTAATAGATTAGATTTATTTTAAATGGAATGTAGCAGAACCAATTGGAGATAAATGAAAAGGATGAGCCACTGAGACACGCTCAGCAGAGTACAAGCAGCAGTGCTTGAACAAGTAACTGGAGCGTGATGTGCACTCAAAAAAAAAAAACACAGACTGCAGTGAACACTGAAACACAACTGTCCACAATCTGGGAAAGGCTACTCCTTTGTCTACTTCTATAGTGTTTGCAACCAATGTATTGTATACGGATGGAAGCGCGTCACACTAATAGATTAGATTTATTTTAAATGGAATGTAGCAGAACCAATTGGAGATAAATGAAAAGGATGAGCCACTGAGACACGCTCAGCAGAGTACAAGCAGCAGTGCTTGAACAAGTAACTGGAGCGTGATGTGCACTCAAAAAAAAAAAAACACAGACTGCAGTGAACACTGAAACACAACTGTCCACAATCTGTGAAAGGCTACTCCTTTGTCTACTTCTATAGTGTTTGCAACCAATGTATTGTATACGGATGGAAGCGCGTCACACTAATAGATTAGATTTTTTTCAAATATAATGGAGAAGCACCAATTGGAGAAAAATGAAAAGGATGAGGCACTGAGACACGCTCAGCAGAGTACAAGCAGCAGTGCTTGAACAAGTAACTGGAGCGTGATATGCACTCAAAAAATAAAAAACACAGACTGAAGTGAACACTGAAACACAACTGTCCACAATCTGTGAAAGGCTACTCCTTTGTCTACTTCTATAGTGTTTGCAACCAATGTATTGGATACGGATGGAAGCGCATCACACTATAATTTCTATTGAATGGAGCAGCTAGAATTACACTAAAGAAAAAAAAAAAGAGTCTGTGAGTGACACGTGCAGATGCCTACAGACAGCGTTGGATGCAGAGCAAACTGCAGCGTCACCTGCACTCACACACACCTTGCAGAGCTGTTAAAACAACACTGCAGGCAAAAGGAAGCTTTACACAGCGGTTGGTGATAGCCTGCCTACAGCACAGTACACTAAATCGCAATCTCTAACTGTCCCTCAGAGTCAGCAGAGTAGCGTTCTGTCCCTATCTGAATTCACAGCACAGTGACGCTAAAATGGCGGCGGCGCCTTTTATAGTGCATTCTGACATCATTTCAGCAGCCAATCACAGCCATGCCATTAGTTAAGATGACCGCAGCATTACAGGATGTGCCCACACTTCGTAGGATTCCTCATTGGCTGACTAAAATCACATTGCCTCTCAAAGAATTATGGGAACTTCCGATTCCGGTATACGATATTGAAAAAGTATCGGAATTAAGTATCGGAATTCCGATAACGCGAATATCGGCCGATACCCGATACTTGCGGTATCGGAATGCTCAACACTAGTCCCGGCCTATTTTGGAGTGTAGCCGATAGGATACAGCGTTCTTGCAGCACAGGCCTATTTTTAAAGATGCTATGCCCCTCAGATATAAAAGACAGGCATGTCGGGACGTGTCCCGGCCTATTCTGACACAGGCCCACCCCTATGCAACGATATTGAGCACCGTTCAACAAAAATCATGTACAAACTTTTTAGCATAGCTATGTTTCTGACTCTCATCCCATGCCAGAAAGGCCTATTTTGGCACAGGCCCACACCTATGCAACGATTTTGTCCAGCATTCAACAAAAAAATTGCGTGCAAACTTTTTAGCATACGCATAGTCATCTAGAAAATATTGAGCGAGTTGCTTCACAAACCCTCTCAAGGCATGCTGTATGCCAATGTTCTCGGTATGCGCTACATACATGACCCGCTGTATAGCCTGGGATGAGCAGCGTTCTTGCTGCACAGTACTATTTTTAAAGATGCTATGCCCCCTCAGATATAAAAGACAGGCATGTCGGGACGTGTCCCGGCCTATTTTGGCACAGGACCACACCGATGCAACGATTTTGTCCAGCATTCAACAAAAAATTGCGTGCAAACTTTTTAGCATACGCATAGTCATCTAGAAAATATTGAGCGAGTTGCTTCACAAACCCTCTCAAGGCATGCTGTATGCCAATGTTCTCGGTATGCGCTACATACATGACCCGCTGTATAGCCTGGGATGAGCAGCGTTCTTGCTGCACAGTCCTATTTTTAAAGATGCTATGCCCCCTCAGATATAAAAGACAGGCATGTCGGGACGTGTCCCGGCCTATTTTGGCACATGCCCACCCCTATGCATCGATATTGAGCACCGTTCAACAAAAATCAGGTACAAACTTTTTAGCATAGCTATGTTTCTGACTCTCATGCCATGCCAGAGAGGCCTATTTTGGCACAGGCCTAAGCCTATGCAACGATTTTGACCAGCATTCAACAAAAAATTGCGTGCAAACTTTTTAGCATACGCATAGTCATCTAGAAAATATTGAGCGAGTTGCTTCACAAACCCTCTCAAGGCATGCTGTATGCCAATGTTCTCGGTATGCGCTACATACATGACCCGCTGTATAGCCTGGGATGAGCAGCGTTCTTGCTGCACAGTCCTATTTTTAAAGATGCTATGCCCCTCAGATATAAAAGACAGGCATGTCGGGACGTGTCCCGGCCTATTTTGGCACATGCCCACCCCTATGCATCGATATTGAGCACCGTTCAACAAAAATCAGGTACAAACTTTTTAGCATAGCTATGTTTCTGACTCTCATGCCATGCCAGAAAGGCCTATTTTGGCACAGGCCTAAGCCTATGCAACGATTTTGACCAGCATTCAGCAAAAAATTGGGTGCAAACTTTTTAGCATACCTGTGTTTCTGACGCCCATGCCGTACCAGAAAGACCTATCTTGGCACAGGCCCACACCTATGCAGCGATTTTGACCAGCATTCAACAAAAAATTGGGTACAAACTTTTTAACATACCTGTGTTTCGGACTCTCATGACATAACAGAAGCACACTGTGCCATGTACTCTAGCCCATAATATTTCACATCGGGTATGGGACCTACATAGCTTTGTTTTCTCAGGTATTAAAAAAGTGTGGAAAACTGAAAATCCCGAGGCCTGGGGTAATTTAGTGAGCTTCACGGGGATAAAATTTAGCGAGTCTATGAACCTTATAGACAAATCGGGTAGCGTCACACACAAGGCGACGACACCTCTTAACAATAAAGTAAGAATCGTGGCGACCGGCATTGTGGGCTATAAATGTATACCCTGAAAATTTACCGTTGGTAAAGAACAGTAAAAAGGCGTGCGTACAACTATCACCCTCAAACTCCAAGCGCTATCACAAACACTATTACCTATAGAGGTCACCCCCACGAGAATTTCTGTATGTGCGTATCAAGATGCTCCATGCTTTGACCGATTGTTTGCTCGTGAATGCTGCCATCTCCAGGGTCATCATAGTTGTGTAAATGCGCTGTGAGATCGTGTATCGGCCCCCTAGGGTGTAATGCGTGAGCATTTTAATTATTTTTCAATTTATAACCATACGTTCTCAGGCAGACAGGTTTATTTCACAGAAGTTGACTGTACAGTTGCATAATTTTTGTTTAAAATCATACATTTGCATAATTTTGTTTAAAATCGCACAGTTCTGCGATAATGTCGGGTGTTGGACATGCACTTATCAGTCTCTCATACGTGTCGCAGAAAGATTTTAGTCTGTTCTGCGAGAGTTTATTATGCACGTACTGTGCAGATGTGTAGCCCTGGTGTGAAGGCACACACAGTACCCTGGAGGATGTGCGGAGAGGTAACAGTTTAATGCTCAATAACCATTCACTCCACCACACACTTGGACACACCCATAGGGTATGTGGCCAGTCAGTCAGTTTCCTGTGATCGGACAGGAGTCAGTCAGTCTAGCCTGGACGTGGAGGGAGGAAGAAGTTCAGCCAGATCCTGTCAGCAGTTCTTAAAGTGGAGGCTAGTAAGGGTGAGCCAGTTCACCTTAGCCTAGTCAGAGCTGTGCCTAACCAGAAGACAGAGACAATTGAGGAAGAAAGAAGAGTTAGCAGCAGAGACTTCAGTCGCCTGTCCCAAGGACAGTGAAGTTCAGTCGACGTGCTCCTGAACTAGAAGAATACTGAGCATCTGTTAGCGAGCTCCAAGGAAGAAGCAAGAAGGGATTGACTTGCATTACCTTAGGAAGTGTGGAGTGCTTATGCTACAAGCGCGAACAGGGCGAAGGGCGCAGTGGAAGAAGTTATAGCAGTGCCTTAAGGATTGGACTATCCTGCACTTTGTTCACCGGTCACTGGGGACCGAAGTGTCACTACAGCTTCAGGCGTAGTGGTAGAAAAACCAGAGTCTTACTGGACCTTAGGTCACAGAAAGCAGCCCTTGGAGTGTCGGTACGTAACAGGGGTCAGGGAGAGTGGGAACCTTGAGTCGATGCAGGACAACAGTAGGAAACCCAGCTCTCTCAAAGGAAGGCTCCGACCACAAAACTGACCGGGCAGTACAGCTAAGGTGTTAGCTGGAGTTCTTGGAGTGAACTAAGCTTTATGCTAGTTGGACTCATCATATGGAAAGTAAAGGAGGCCTCTAACCTGTTCAGCTGTTATCTCAAAGCACATCCTCCACCCGACCAGCCTCCCTGGGACCTGCCTAAACATCTGACAAGTAAAAGGTATGGAAAGACGCTGGATGGTGTGAGACTGATTTATTTATCTGCACCCGATATCATTAATTCCATAGACTTTGAGGGACCAGTCCCACCTGTAGGGGACCCGACATCTAGCTGCCACACCATCCCCTCAGAGATCTACAGCAGCGCTGGTCTTAATGATCAGAGAACTACAGGTGGCGTCACGAACTATTATACACCTATCCCCTGTAAATATACCCCCCAACATACGCCTGACCGCCAGGGCCACAGACCGAGCCACCGCTACCTGTGACAACCCCATAGACTTCCATGGGCTCGGCTCTGAGTACCCCATTGCTCTGGTAACCCACAATTGTGGTGCGGGTCACAACAAAAACTTGGCGTCACGAACAGGATGCGAAACTCGCAAAATCGCGAGCCCTGTGTGCCTGTGGAGGTGTTTTTGTGAAAAAGGACTGTTTGCTATTTTTGGCGCTAAAATCCGCCATTTTGCCGCCAAATTCGCGCCTTCAGGCGCTGGAGAAGAAGGTGGGCGTGGATTCGTGGGCGTGTGCCCCCCTGTGGCGCGAAGAGAATGCCTGCCCTCTCAAAGTGCTACTACAATATGCGATCCTGCCCTACAGCAAAGGAGGTCCGCCTCCTCTTCACCTTCCCTGCGAAGAGGAGGAGACGCAAACCCCGCCTCCACGGAAGAGACCGGACGGCTCTGGTAGTAGAAGAAGAGGGAGTGTTCTGGAACATGATGGAGGCAGGATGTGTGCAGCCGAGCAGGGAAGCGGTGGAAGGCAGGCCCCGTTCCCCAGCCAAGCTGCCACTAGAACCAGAACCATCTGTGGTCCTGCACCTGCAGCAAGCCTTGCTGGAGATTGGAGAGGAAAATGCAAGGTTGAAGAAAATGGTCTTGCAACAACCTGGCATGGAGGAGATCGAGAGACGCCGGCGTGACCAGATGCAGCGGCGGCTGTGGGACGCGGTGTTCTCTCCCCTCGACGACCCTCCACGATTTGAATTACCAAAACTTCTGCTGCCCAAGGCTAAGGAGCAACCGGAGGCTACCCCCAAAAGGACCGACCCTGATCCTACCGATGGAGCGGTGGAAGCGAAGGAGGTTGAGGAGGTACCGCCAGTTCCGGAACGCCCGCCCGGCCAGGAGGCCGCAGCAGATGATCGATCCCCGGTAGGGACACGGAGGGGTCCTGTCCATCATTACCAGACGTCGACTGGGATGAGATGGCGCGCCTGGATGACGTCGCCTACGCCGCCCAGTGGGAACGTGAGTGGCAGCGTCGCGAAGAGGAACAGCGACGCCGGCAGGAGGAAGAGCGGGAAGTACAGCGGAACCGGCAGCGGCAGTACGAGCAGCTGATTGCGGATAAGGAAAGTGTCCGCCGGGAAAAAGGTACTCTAAGGGAACCGCAGCGGCAGGGGTGTGTGACAGAGTTCCAGCTCCGGAAGGGCTGGGGCTTCATTAGAGAACCGGGCCTCTACCCAGGGGTCTTTGTCAGTCGCAGGGACGTAGAATCCCACCTGCCCATCGGCCATCCCGGGAGGGACCTAATCAATGGGGACATAGTAACCTATACACGGCACTGGGGTATGAAAGGATGGTATGCCTTAAATGTCGCAGTCGTCAGAGACCCCGTCCCCAACTCAGGTAACGTCACCATTGCCAGCGCGTCACAGTCCCGAGCTCCCGCTGCACCAGGCCGTGCCCCGGCATCGCCCCATGAACGTACGTCACAGTTGGAAGCGCCCCCTGCATATTCTACTCTGCCAGTGCCTCGTACCAAGACACAAGCTACGACTCATTCCAAATCGCAATTTGCACCGCCGGATATAGCGGCACCAACAGCGACACCTTCGGAGATACCGCTTGCGTCCTACATGATGGAGTCACCCGATGGGACCGTAGTGAGGATGAAAACAGTCGCTACTCAGACTTGGATAGCAGGTCACGACCTATTTGTCATGTGCTCTAAAGAGCATCGCATTGTTCCAGCCCCCGGGATGGAAAGTGTAACTGAAGTTAGCAAGAAAATGTGAAGAACGGTAGGACCCAGACAGGGTTTACCGCAACTAAGAAGATGTAAAAAGTTTTTGATAAAAGAAATAATTGCTGTTTTGCACTTTATTGCTATGTATAGGGTTTACATAGTTTTATATATAATGAGTAGAATGCCCGGCTGGGTACCAGAGTGAAAATTTGAAAAAGTTGATTGCATAGTTTTACATATAGAATACCCTGGTTGGGTAAATATCGTAAGAAGTATAATGTGAGTTTCAGAAGTTACCAATATGTGTCTTTTATTATGTCATGGACTTTGAGGCTGAGGACTGTGCCAGCCCAGAACTTATCTTTGTACATAGTTGCGCTTCGGTGCATTATATTGGTTTTACATGAAACCACAGCACAATTATTACCTCTGAATATAAAACCCATGTGGTGTGGCACTGAGCGAGGTCTGCAGCCAGATGTCCTGCAGCCCACCCAGGACCCACGTTGAAGGTTTGGTGCGGGTCCTTCACAAGAATATTGTTGATATGATATATTTATGGAAAGTATGTTTTGTATTTTTCTATGTCTAATGTTTGAATGCAACGTTTAAGAAATTCTTACCTCCCGGATGGGAAGAGTTTAATGTTTATTGTTAATACAAAACAAAATGTCTTCTTGTATTTCACAGCCCGGGAGTGCTGTATTTTACCATGGGGGAATGTGTAGCCCTGGTGTGAAGGCACACACAGTACCCTGGAGGATGTGCGGAGAGGTAACAGTTTAATGCTCAATAACCATTCACTCCACCACACACTTGGACACACCCATAGGGTATGTGGCCAGTCAGTCAGTTTCCTGTGATCGGACAGGAGTCAGTCAGTCTAGCCTGGACGTGGAGGGAGGAAGAAGTTCAGCCAGATCCTGTCAGCAGTTCTTAAAGTGGAGGCTAGTAAGGGTGAGCCAGTTCACCTTAGCCTAGTCAGAGCTGTGCCTAACCAGAAGACAGAGACAATTGAGGAAGAAAGAAGAGTTAGCAGCAGAGACTTCAGTCGCCTGTCCCAAAGACAGTGAAGTTCAGTCGACGTGCTCCTGAACTAGAAGAATACTGAGCATCTGTTAGCGAGCTCCAAGGAAGAAGCAAGAAGGGATTGACTTGCATTACCTTAGGAAGTGTGGAGTGCTTATGCTACAAGCGCGAACAGGGCGAAGGGCGCAGTGGAAGAAGTTATAGCAGTGCCTTAAGGATTGGACTATCCTGCACATTGTTCACCGGTCACTGGGGACCGAAGTGTCACTACAGCTTCAGGCGTAGTGGTAGAAAAACCAGAGTCTTACTGGACCTTAGGTCACAGAAAGCAGCCCTTGGAGTGTCGGTACGTAACAGGGGTCAGGGAGAGTGGGAACCTTGAGTCGATGCAGGACAACAGTAGGAACCCAGCTCTCTCAAAGGAAGGCTCCGACCACAAAACTGACCGGGCAGTACAGCTAAGGTGTTAGCTGGAGTTCTTGGAGTGAACTAAGCTTTATGCTAGTTGGACTCATCATATGGAAAGTAAAGGAGGCCTCTAACCTGTTCAGCTGTTATCTCAAAGCACATCCTCCACCCGACCAGCCTCCCTGGGACCTGCCTAAACATCTGACAAGTAAAAGGTATGGAAAGACGCTGGATGGTGTGAGACTGATTTATTTATCTGCACCCGATATCATTAATTCCATAGACTTTGAGGGACCAGTCCCACCTGTAGGGGACCCGACATCTAGCTGCCACACCATCCCCTCAGAGATCTACAGCAGCGCTGGTCTTAATGATCAGAGAACTACAGGTGGCGTCACGAACTGTTATACACCTATCCCCTGTAAATATACCCCCCAACATACGCCTGACCGCCAGGGCCACAGACCGAGCCACCGCTACCTGTGACAACCCCATAGACTTCCATGGGCTCGGCTCTGAGTACCCCATTGCTCTGGTAACCCACAATTGTGGTGCGGGTCACAACACAGACATGTCAAGAAACATTTTGGCGTGTTCAGCAGTCCATACGGGTGTTGGTGTGTAAGGTGATCGATCATCATCCTTCTGCTTCTTACTTATACGACGGCGCGATACAGAGCGTTTCTTTGGCGGTAATGCATCGGCTGAATTGGTAGCTGCGGCTTCCGCGTTGCTATTTGCAGATTCTGTAGCTTGACACAGACGTATATTCTTAAGCCTACTACTCTCCGCATTCCCGGGGTGGGCGGTTGGCGCGTCGCTTTCTCCACGATCTGCGACACACCCGTGTGAAAGAGGCTCCGTTCTCACATCCGCTCTGTTCTCAAATCCATAATTGCGCTGTTGCAAAACTCGCGAATGACGCTCCGCCATAACTAAAGAAAAGATATGTGGTGTAGTTAATCGCTAAGTGGGCGAGATATAGGGTTAACCGCTAAGCGGGCGAGATATAGGAAAAGCTACAGGCCCCACTTTACTCTGATTCAACGCGATATTTGTAAAGCTACCAGCGCCGATTATCTGTGAAACCGCTGCATGATTGTTTGCATAAGTACACTATAGAGCGGGCTAGACATATATACTTACAAGTATCCCCCGGATGCTGATCTACAGAGAATGCTGAATTAACAGACATCACGCTGCTCGGTCGCGGCCGTATGGGGCTGATTTCTTTTTCAAGCTGCAGCCTCACGGGCGATACTTTAGCAGCTGTAAATAAAATATAACATACATGAATGCGCACAACACATTCACAAAGCTAACTTGACACACGTAAATAAAATATATCTACTAGTTACTGCAGAAATTTTTAGCTGCGTGTATAAGAGCACTATAGAGATGCGTAGACATATATGCTTACAAGTATGAGACGTGTAGTGTAGTTCAGAGATTGGTGAATTAAACGGTGTGGAGTTGGTCGGTCGTTGTCGTATGGGGCTGTTTTTTTTTTCAAGCTGCAGCCTCCTGCACGCTAATTTAACAGCTGTAAATAAAATATAACTATTAGTCGCCTCAGAAATTATATCTACACGGGTCACACGCACAAAGCTAAATTCGCAAAGCTATCGTAACGCGCGTAAATAAAATATATCCACTAGTTATCGGTGGGGTCGCAGGGTATAGAGGATACAAACACATATCAACCGGGTTTCAAGGACCCGCTACCTTTTCTATTCCAGCGATGTGTGCTTAGCAAATCACCCCATCTTTTAGGAGCGTCGGGTATCGCGCGAGTTAGAGGATTATAGTCCGGTTCTACGAACTCGACATCTGAATCCTGGGGATCCTCCACGATCTCAACATCGGAATCGCGATGCTCGAGCGGCTCAGTCGCCACAGTGTTTCCAACCGCCCAGTCCGCTTGGAGTCGATCTGTATCTGTATGAGAAAATGTTTATATTATTAAAACATGTCTAGCTAACGACCCTGTCAGCTAAAATAAAATTAACTGTATGGATTTTAGCGGCAGTCTATATTAATTATTAATATTAATAGTAGGCGTTATAAATTTACAGCTACAGGGTAATGATAGTGGGGGTTCTGGCGTGAAATATTACTTCTCCAATATTGCTTCAACGCGGTTAGCCGCCATGATCCCCCTGTAAAACATGAATAGGATGTTTTTTTCTGCCTCTAGCATGGGGGCATTGACAGAGGGCGGGTTCTCTCTGCTAGTCCTAATAAATACAAGCCGGTCACAATCAATACAACACGCACTTGTAAGGGTTCACCCTCACAGGCCACACGGCAGATCTGAACAGAACTAAAGTGAGTATTTTTATGTCTTTCGTTTCAATTATATTTAAGTTTGTGTAGTATTTGCATGAATAGCTTACCCGTGTTTTCATACTTGATCTTCATTTGCTTTAATTCAATAGCGGACCCTTTTTATTCAAGATGGAGACCAGATATTCTCGCGGTCACTATTCTGCTTTGCTTTCACCAGAACAATCGGGTAAGTTTTACCACGTATATAGTGTACGCCGTATTGTCTCGGGCTGTCTGAGTCTGCGCTTTGTATATATAAATGATATATTTCATTCTTTCTTATTTAAGAAGAGGGAGTCCATTCAGGCTACTCCTACGAGAATCGGTTCATTACGCCGAACCTGTTAGAGGATGTCAACTCTGCTAGCGGGCGACGAGCCTCCAGCTCTCACCAGTCTGTCACAGGCAAGAAACCTATAGCTATATCAGATGTTTTAAACCTATGTATCTAGACGGGTAAACGTAGTAGCTGTAAATTTATAACGCCTACTATTAATATTAATAATTAATATAGACTGCCGCTAAAATCCATACAGTTAATTTTATTTTAGCTGACAGGGTCGTTAGCTAGACATGTTTTAATAATATAAACATTTTCTCATACAGATACAGATCGACTCCAAGCGGACTGGGCGGTTGGAAACACTGTGGCGACTGAGCCGCTCGAGCATCGCGATTCCGATGTTGAGATCGTGGAGGATCCCCAGGATTCAGATGTCGAGTTCGTAGAACCGGAATATAATCCTCTAACTCACGCGATACCCGACGCTCCTAAAAGATGGGGTGATTTGCTAAGCACACGTCGCTGGAATAGAAAAGGTAACGGGTCCTTGAAACCCGGTTGATATGTGTTTGTATCCTCTATACCCTGTGACCCCACCGATAACTAGTGGATATATTTTACTTACGCTCGTTACGATAGCTTTGCGAATTTAGCTTTGTGCGTGTGACCCGTGTAGATATCATTTCTGAGGCGACTAATAGTTATATTTTATTTACAGCTGTTAAATTAGCGTGCAGGAGGCTGCAGCTTGAAAAAGAAAACAGCCCCATACGACAACGACCGAGCAACTCCACACCGTTTAATTCACCAATCTCTGAACTACACTACACGTCTCATACTTGTAAGCATATATGTCTACGCAGCTCTATAGTGTACTTATACATGCAGCTAAAAATTTCTGCGGTAACTAGTAGATATATTTTATTTACCTGTGTCAAGTTAGCTTTGTGAATGTGTTGTGCGCATTCATGTATGCTATATTTTATTTACAGCTGCTAAAGTATCGCCCGTGAGGCTGCAGCTTGAAAAAGAAATCAGCCCCATACGGCCGCGACCGAGCAGCGTGATGTCTGTTAATTCAGCATTCTCTGTAGATCAGCACCCGGGGGATACTTGTAAGTATATATGTCTAGGCCGCTCTATAGTGTACTTATACAAACAATCATGCATCGGTTTCACAGATAATCGGTGCTGGTAGCTTTACAAATATCGCGTTGAATCAGAGTAAAGTGGGGCCTGTAGCTTTTCCTATATCTCGCCCGCTTAGCGGTTAACCCTATATCTCGCCCACTTAGCGATTAACTACACCACATATCTTTTCTTTAGTTATGGCGGAGCGTCATTCGCGAGTTTTGCAACAGCGCAATTATGGATTTGAGAACAGAGCGGATGTGAGAACGGAGCCTCTTTCACACGGGTGTGTCGCAGATCGTGGAGAAAGCGACGCGCCAACCGCCCACCCCGGGAATGCGGAGAGTAGTAGGCTTAAGAATATACGTCTGTGTCAAGCTACAGAATCTGCAAATAGCAACGCGGAAGCAGCAGCTGCCAATTCAGCCGATGCATTACCGCCAAAGAAACGCGCGGTATCGCGCCGTCGTATAAGTAAGAAGCAGAAGGATGATGGTCGATCGCCTTACACACCAACACCGTATGGACTGCTGAACACGCCAAAATGTTTCTTGACATGTCTGCACAGTACGTGCATAATAAACTCGCACAGAACAGACTAAAATCTTTCTGCGACACGTATGAGAGACTGATAAGTGCGTGTCCAACACCCGACATTATCGCAGAACTGTGCGATTTTAAACAAAATTATGCAAATGTACAGTCAACTTCTGTGAAATAAACCTGTCTGCCTGAGAACGTATGGTTATGAATTGAAAAATAATTAAAATGCTCACGCATTACACCCTAGGGGGCCGATACACGATCTCACAGCGCATTTACACAACTATGATGACCCTGGAGATGGCAGCATTCACGAGCAAACAATCGGTCAAAGCATGGAGCATCTTGATACACACATACAGAAATTCTCGTGGGGGTGACCTCTGTAGGTAATAGTGTTTGTGATAGCGCTTGGAGTTTGAGGGTGATAGTTGTACGCACGACTTTTTATTGTTCTTTACCAACGGTAAATTTTCAGGGTATACATTTATAGCCCACAATGCCGGTCGCCACGATTCTTACTTTATTGTTAAGAGGTGTCGTGGTCTTGTGTGTGACGCTACCCGATTTGTCTATAAGGTTCATAGACTCGCTAAATTTTATCCCGTGAAGCTCACTAAATTACCCCAGGCCTCGGGATTTTCAGTTTTCCACACTTTTTTAATACCTGAGAAAACAAAGCTATGTAGTTCCCATACCCGATGTGAAATATTATGGGCTAGAGTACATGGCACAGTGTGCTTCTGGTATGTCATGAGAGTCCGAAACACAGGTATGTTAAAAAGTTTGTACCCAATTTTTGGTTGAATGCTGGTCAAAATCGCTGCATAGGTGTGGGCCTGTGCCAAGATAGGTCTTTCTGGTACGGCATGGGCTTCAGAAACACAGGTATGCTAAAAAGTTTGCACCCAATTTTTTGTTGAATGCTGGTCAAAATCGTTGCATAGGCTTAGGCCTGTGCCAAAATAGGCCTTTCTGGCATGGCATGAGAGTCAGAAACATAGCTATGCTAAAAAGTTTGTACCTGATTTTTGTTGAACGGTGCTCAATATCTATGCATAGGGGTGGGCATGTGCCAAAATAGGCCGGGACACGTCCCGACATGCCTGTCTTTTATATCTTAGGGGCATAGCATCTTTAAAAATAGGACTGTGCAGCAAGAACGTGCTCATCCCAGGCTATACAGCGGGTCATGTATGTAGCGCATACCGAGAACATTGGCATACAGCATGCCTTGAGAGGGTTTGCGAAGCAACTCGCTCAATATTTTCTAGATGACTATGCGTATGCTAAAAAGTTTGCACGCAATTTTTTGTTGAATGCTGGACAAAATCGTTGCATCGGTGTGGTCCTGTGCCACAATAGGCCGGGACACGTCCGACATGCCTGTCTTTTATATCTGAGGGGCATAGCATCTTTAAAAATAGGACTGTGCAGCAAGAACGCTGCTCATCCCAGGCTATACAGCGGGTCATGTATGTAGCGCATACCGAGAACATTGGCATACAGCATGGCTTGAGAGGGTTTGTGAAGCAACTCGCTCAATATTTTCTAGATGACTATGCGTATGCTAAAAAGTTTGCACGCAATTTTTTGTTGAATGCTGGACAAAATCGTTGCATCGGTGTGGTCCTGTGCCAAAATAGGCCGGGACACGTCCCGACATGCCTGTCTTTTATATCTGAGGGGGTTTAGCGTCTTTAAAAATAGGCCTGTGCTGCAAAAACGCTGCTCATCCCAGGCTATACAGCGGGTCATGTATGTAGCGCATACCGAGAACATTGGCATACAGCATGCCTTGAGAGGGTTTGTGAAGCAACTCGCGCAATATTTTCTAGATGACTATGCGTATGTTAACGGACAGCACTTAGTTTTTGAATTTCAGGGTTGTTTTTCCACGGCTCCCCGTCGGGCTATAATGAAAATGATGCAAATAAGGGCACAAACATCACCTGCGGGCAGTTATATCACGCCTTTTTAGCTAAAAAGCACTAGCTGCAGCGGTGCGGGTACACCATAAGTGTGCTGTGGGTGCATGAGTGGCGTGAAATGTTTAAAAATGATTCAGCGGTTCACAACCATCTATGAAATATGGTATTTTCCAAACACCAGCGATGATCTGTTTGCCTCCTACATTAAACTACACTATAGGGATGAACTGTAGGGGCCCGTGTATCCTAGCGGCGACATAGCAGCTGAGAGTAGATACATCGCCATGATGAAAAGATTGTCTTCACATACATGATATAAATGAGCTGCATACTATCATATAATATTGAGATTTACTCAACATATAATGACATTTGGTTATACCTGTCTAGAGAGAATCCCTTCCAATTGTTGTAAAATTACTCAGAAACTTCACCCCCACAGTGATAATTGGTGTGTAAATAATCTATTGAGCATTTAAGGGACTTGTCCGGGCATGCCCTGACATTTATCTATGAAATATGGTATTTTCCAAACACCGGCGATGATCTGTTTGCCCCCTACATTAAACTACACTATAGGGATGAGCTGTAGGGGCCCGTGTATCCTAGCGGCGACATAGCAGCTGAGAGTAGATACATCGGCATGCTGAAAAGATTGTCTTTCACATACATGAATATAAAATGAGCTGCATACTATCATATAATATTGAGATTTACTCCAACATATAATGACATTTGGTTATACCTGTCTAGAGAGAATTCCTTCCATTTGTTCTAAAATTACTCAGAAACTTCTCTTTTACATTGTAACCTTGTTTTTACAATACTGCGTCATTGCTTTTTTTAAAATACGAATCGGCAATATACATAATATACCCAATGAACATTTCATAATGTGACCTCGCCTTGATACAGCTTTCCCCACATGTCCCCATCCTATGCCTGTATTCTCACATGAAACAATCACTATGATAGCAGCCGATAACAAAACATGAACACAACATGTTGAGATTTAACCACTTACTGTCAATGAGCTGAAGGGTATCGTGTCACAGGCTCTCATGGGCAACAAATAGTTTTATTTTAATTACAGACTAGCAGTACACAGAGATGACCTGCACAGAGAATTCAGCTTACTGTTTAACACTTTCTGACAAATTTCATATACATAATATGTTCGTGACCATTGTGACCTAACCTTGATACAACTTTCACCACACAATACCACAATACATGGCTAATTACTATGTGTACTTTCTAGCAATTGAATCACTATATCTAAATAGCAGCGACCTTCTCTCAATTGTACATCTAAATACCATGCTAATCTGCGACCTTCACGCAATTGTACTTACAGGGCATGTCAGGTCATGTCAACAATGCTTCACTCCAGCAGTAAAGATGTATATCTTTGTACCGTGTTAGCCAGTAGATAGAAAAATATTTAGACTCTACTCTAAAACTCTAAAAATTCTACTCTATTCTATTCTATTCTAAAACTCTAAAATTTTATTCTCTATGGTAAAAACTTATATAGTGAATAATACTATAGAATAAACGCATTTTAGTCTGTACTACAGTCTCTGCTAGAAAATGCATAACATGGCAATATACATAATATACCCATGAACATTTCATAATGTGACCTCGCCAAAAAGACCCTTATAAAAATCAAGACCCACAGTCTGATCAAATCCACACAGTCTGATTAAATCCACAAGGCGATGGATAATATATAAATAGAGACGAATAAATTCATGAATCACTTTGATTGAAATTCACAGATTCAGCAGTCCTGATTTCCCAGGCAGATCAATCTGACAGGGAGACGGATTAAATGATAGGGGGCGTGACGACCTGTCAGATTGAGTTTGACGAATGGTGGGGTACCTATACTACTAACACACTTCAACAAGTTGCTTTAACTCTTACAACATTATATTCCAAGGCATTGAAGAAAAAGATGAATATGTTGTGAAGCTAATAGGTATGAATAATTAATCACACAAATGATGTAACATAATTATAAACATACACAAGCTATCATTGGGGAAATTATTTTTCACCAAAAATTTTAAGTATGAGACTAGTGTCATCTTGTGGAATGATATGAGCCACAAAGTCCTTCAAATTGAAACTGTTCTGGATGTACTGTACAATTTTCACTAGAAAACAGGAAATACATGCCTTCTATGCTGCTTGCATTAGAGAACTGATTTGCTAGATATGTATGGAGTCAGGATAACCGGGCTGCGAGGACGCGTGGTGCGCCGTGTCCGTAACTGTCAAGGCTGCGTCCCCTGTTTCCCGGCGGAAGGAATAGGGTAACTGACAGGCCCAATTACACAGAAAGAGGGGTCTTTTTTAGACAGGGAACCTGGCCGGAAGCTGAGGGACAAAAAAGCAAAGCAGGAGTGAGTCCCCAGCTGTGATCGTGTGAGCAACAAGGGGGGAGTGCACTATGCACCCGAAGCGCCGACGCTGCAGCGAAATGCAGCAGACAGACCCGGTGACCTAGAGGCATGGGGCCAGCTTAAGAGAAAGCGTGCAAGACATCAAAGGTTTGTGGTGTGGACAAGCAGCGCATAGCAGGCTGAGTAGCATGCTTCGTCCTTAGAGCAGTGGCGCTGCAAATGACAGTTCCCATTGTCTCCCGCCACTAAATGCGGTATTGCCATTTACCAAGGCGCCGTTTGCCCAGTAACCGCCAGAGAGCGAGGCGCCATGCGCTCCTTGACCTTGAGTACAGTGCACGTGTGCAGTAGAGAGAGCCAGTTCATGCCACGTGTTCAGCGTGGATAACCAATAATTAGAAGGCACAGAGGAATGACAGAGCACGCTGTTACAGCCAGCAAGGTACTCCCTCAGCATTTTCAAAAACTTTCACTCCATGTGAGAGTCCCCTGCGCCTCAGGGACAGGGCGATGGGAGGGTCTGAGAAAACTCTCCCCAAAGTTTGCCAGTGTTCCACTGCCTTTGCTGACTTGGAGTTGTGTCTCTCTCAGCTGTACTCCTTGCTTGACCACAAAACTTTTGACCTCTGCTGCCAGCGTTTTCAGATGTGAATTTTTTTAATACTTCTGCAAGAAGGGCCCTCTGTTCCTCCAGAATTTTAGTACTCCTGTCTTCCTCTGGAATAAGAGATGTAAAGTTCTCCTTGTAGCGTGGGTCTAGAAGTGTCACCAATCAATATTGCCTGTCACCCAAAATTTGGATAACGCGAGGGTGACGTGAAAGGCAGTGTAACAAAAACTCAGCCATGCGTACAAGACTGCTAACAGTCAATACTTCCGCTTCCTCACCAAGAGGACGACTGACCATGCTCTCCTCCTCCTCCTTGTCCGCAGGCCTGCTTCACTTAGAACTAACCTCAGTAATATCATTGTACAAACATCATTGAAAATACATTCTTGTAAATACACCCCTGAATTTTTTATCTCCCCCACCTCATTTTAGATCGTAAGATGTCACGAGCAGGATTGTTTTGTTTGGGTTTAATTATTGTTATCATTGTTACTTAGTGTAGATTGTAAGCTGTCACCAGCAGGGTAGTTTTGTCTTGGTTAAATTATTGGATTATTGTTATCGTTGTTACTTAGGACTGTTGTGTTTGAAACTGTTAAACTGTAAATATGTTTTCGCTCTATAATAACTCTCAAGGGTATGCCACACTGAACAATATCGCTAATGGGATCGCTAAAAAACGTCACTATTTAGCGATCCCGTTAGCGATGTTGTTCAGTGCGGCATCTGCCAGCGACGAGCTTCCTGCTGTGATCTCGCTCGTCGCTGGAATCGTTCCGGACCCTATTTTCTCGTCGGCGCTCCCGCTGGGTAAGTATATATCGCTAGTGTGGCACCTTTTCTTAGCGATTTAGCGGTACTTTTGTACCGCTAAAGTCGTTAAGAAGATCGCTAACGGCGATAGCGTCGTTAACTATATCGCTAAATGTGGCCGCACTTAGCGATATAGAAACAATCCCGCTAGCGATCGCATTAGTATGCGACGCTAACGAGATCGCTAGCGGGATTGTGTAGTGTGGCAGTACCTTCAGTCTTCAAATTAGAACACAGATAAGCAGGATGGAGACATTAATTATGGTGTCATTGACGCTCACCCTCTTTGTGGATTCGTCAAAGTTTTGGAGGATGTTACATATGTCAGACATCCATGTCCACTCCTCAGATGTTATGTGTGAAGACAGAACTGAATACCGACAACCTTGTTGATGCTGGTGGACTATTCACCAACTGTCCTTTTCTGCTCACAAATCCTTTCCAACATCTGCAGTGTAGAGTTAGAAGGCCTGAGGTCATCACATACCAGTCATTGAGCCAAAAGCTGCAAGCGCTGCTGAATCACAGCAAGGGCGGATGAAGCTGTAGCTGACTTTCTAAAATGGATATTTAGAGCGTTGCACTTTTCCAACAGATCTGCCAGCTCCGTGTCGCTTTTCAAAAAACGTTAACCAATTTGGTTAATCGCATGAGCCAGGCATGGCACGTGTGTGAGCTCGCCTTGCCACAGAGCAGTCACCAGGTGTTAGGGGTCGAGTTCCCGCTTCTGCACAAGGAGAATCTCGAAACATCCCCGCTGCGGTCTCCCATCCGTCTCCGGCCGCAGTGGAATCTGCTCAGCAGAGACGTCGGTCCCAGCGTCTCGCCCAGTCTACAGAGGATTACTGCTGTCTCTCCAGGTTCTGCTATTGTAGCCAGTACTGGTCAGCAGCGAGCAGACGTCTTTGGGACTAAGTCCTGCATTTTCCCTTCTGAGCATGCCCAGGGTAAGATCTCTCATTGGAGATCAGGGGTCACATGCTCTGGTACTGCAACGACTCCCATTGGTCCTCTAGGAAGGTCCTGAAGCTGCTCTAGGTCTGGGGGCAGTTTCCCATTGGTCCTTCCGGGAAGGTCCTGAGGATTGCTGCAGCTATAAAAGGTGCGCATGACTGCACGGCCAGGTGCTAGTATTAATCCTGTTATGTGCTTTGCGCCAGTGTGATCGTATGCATGTGTTTAGGGACTCGGCTGAAATAAGCCCCTAGAATACCGGCACCTCTGGTGAGGAGTTTGTGTGTTTGATTCAGGGCTCTGGCTGAAATAAATGCCCCATGGTTATTCCGGAATAGCCATATACGCCTCTGGTGTGGATTTTGCTGTGTGCATTGCTGACCACATTATTACGGACTGCTATCTGCTCAGCAGTTACCTCTGTGCTCCTGTGTGCTTGACAGGACACAGCGTTTATGTTGCGACTCTGTGAAGTAACAGAGTTTGCTTATACCGCCATATAGCGCCATTTGCTAGCAGCAGGTTTCACCTGCACAGTGGACCCTGGGCTGCGAACGCACCTTTAATTTTATATTTATTTGGTGCGTTCCGCCAGCCGTAACACCAGGTTCCAGCCATTGTCACACACTACCATGCCTGGCTGTGGGTTCAGCAGTCTCAGCCACCAATCTGTCTGCTCTTTCAGAGCTGTCCTCAACTCTTCAGCATTTTGGGGTTTGTCAGAGAAGCATATTAGCTTCAGCACAGCCTGTTCCCGCTTTCATTTGGCAGTGCTGCAGTGCTTCCAGCTTGTGACTGATGTGCTAACTTTTATAGCAGGAGGCTGAAGAGGAGGCGAAGTAGGAGGAGGAGGTGCAGGAGCTGTAGACTGTGGGGGCAACCCAGATTGAAGAAGGGCCTGCAATACTTGGGGTTTGGGAGGATGTGCACCATACCAAGGTCAGAGTGGGTCCCGGCTTCCCTATGTTAACCCAATGTACCCTCAGTGAGGTGTACCATCCCTGACCACAAGCACTTGACCACGTGTTTGTGGTTAGGTGGACTTTCCAAGTAACAGCATTGTGGAGGGCACAGGTTAATGTTGTGGGACACGTGACTCTGTAATGCCGGGATGGCACACCGAGACAAATATTACCGCATGTTCATGCCCTCGGGGTGATACTCGACTCTGCCCTCTCTTTCAAACTAAGATCCAAGCCCTTGCCTCCTCCTGTCCATTACAACTCAAAAACATTTGCTGGATCGTACATTCCAAGAAAATTCTAAAATGTTTGTGCATGCCCTCATGATCTCCCGCCTTGACTATTACAACCTTATACTCTCTATCCTCCCTCTAGCACTCTTGCACCACTCAAATCTATCCAAAACTCTGCTGCCAGAGTAATCCAACTGTCCCTCCATTATTCCCCAGCCTCTTTTCTCTGCCATGCCCTTCACTGCCTTCCTATTGCCCATAGGCTAAAGTTTAAAACCCTAAATATGACATACAAAGCCTTCCACAACATGTCTCCTCCATACATCTGTGACATGGTCTCCCAATATCTGACTGGGTCATGACTTTTTCTACGAAAACCCAGTGTGCCGTCAGCGAGATACACCGTCCCTGCCCACAAGCACTTGTCCACGGGTCCGTGGTTAGGTGCACTTTCCCTGTAACAGCATTTTTGATGGCGCGGGTAATGTTGTGGGACACGTGCTTGCTTGTGTAATGTAGTGACGGCATACCCGGAGAAATAGTGGCGGGTGGGGACCGAGTACCTTCTTACTGTCACCGGGCATAGTTTTAAATCAAGCCTTCTTCCACGTCCCATCATCCACCGCCAATAGATCACCAGCGTTAACGTTTTCCGTGCTGCTACAGCCAGTGTTGATTGCTTAATAAGGGTGGGTGGTTATGCTGGGCGTAAATTACTTGTTCTGAAAATGGTTGTGGTGTACCCCACAGGGGAAAATGTTTGACAGCCCATACACTAAGTGTATGGGCATTCCAAGTCTAAGAGACCCGCTCCTAGAATTTGGGACTATTTTTAATCAGTCCTTCCTACAAGTCTCATCATCCAACGCCACTAGATCACCAGCGTTAACGTGTTCCGTGCTGCTACAGCCAGTGTCGAAATCCTAACAAGGGTGGGGGTTTTTGCTGGCCGTTAAATACTTGTTATGGAAAAGGTTGAGATGTACCCCACAGGGGAAATGTTTGTCAGCCCAAAACACTTCATTAATTTCCAGAGACCAGCTCCTTTTTAATGGGACATTTTTTGTTAAGAGGCCCTCCTCCATGTTTCTTCCAAGGGGGGATTGGGGTTATTGGGGTGCATATGACTTGGTAGCAGGCAGGCCTAGCAGTCAATGCATAAGAAAAGGGAATGGGAGGACAAAATGAATAATGTGAAGTGGATTTTCCTGGGCCCATCCAGTATGTGGGTTCAAAGGCTTATTGGGGTGCATATGACTTGGTAGCAGGGCAGGCCTTGCAATCAATGCATAAGACAAGAGTTTGGGAGTACGAAATGAATAATGTGAAGTGGATTTTCCGGTGGCCATCCAGTACGTGGCTTGAAAAGCTTATTCTGGTGCATGTACTGTAACTTTGGAGCAAGCCAGGCCTTGCATTCAATGCAACATTTTTTCAGGAAACCCTCTTGTACCTCTCTTGAAAGGGGTATTGGGGTGCGTCTTAATTCTTGGCAGCACATTCACTCACTGCATAGGCAATAACAGTTTAAATGATACCCACTGTTTAATAATGGCCTTTAAGAAGATTAATGCTGCCTCTGTGACTTTAAGAGTCCCTCCTTCATAAATGAAACAAGATGTGTCTGCTTATGTGTCACACACTACATGGCCAGCTAGGGTTGGTAAATGTTACAATGACATTTCCCAGTGAATGCATTTGTATTGGTTGAAAGCAATATTAAAGTTGCAAAACGCCTCAAAAACACTGTGTGCAAACATAGCCCAAGTGGTGGAGGTACATTTTTGTTTTGGGTTAATTATTGTGGCTTAAATAAAAGTCATTAACCTGGAAAGGATGTTCCTTAACATATTTCCCAGGAAAATCCATTTTGCTTTTGTTTTTGTGGGTTTTTTGGTGCGCCTGTAAAAAGGGTGTAAGACTCTGACAACATTGTTTAGAGCTGTGACCTAGGAGTCAGGAATGCATCCAGGGGCAGTTGCCATGATGTTCCCGTGTCATTTGAGCTGTGTTTCCATCCTTTTCAGACGTTTTTAAACCTTTAAAGGACCCCCGGGGGATCGTGGTAAAAATTCTGTCTCCCAGAGACTTACATTGCGCTCGTCGTTCTGTCCGAGTACCCGAGTATTCCAATCTGCTCGACCTGAGCAACGAGCACCCGAGCATTTTAGTGCTCGCCCATCACTAGTAATTACCCATAGCTAGTAACTGTGTGCACTTAGTGTCTTACAGACTGTACAGAAGGAACATTATATAGTAGGTTTTGTAAAGTTGGGCAGGAAGCATATGAGCCTAAGATCAACAAGCACAATGCCAAATATTTACGGAGACCTGGAAATCCAACCATCACATTAGTCATAATCATAGGAAAGGAAAAATAAATGTACTAGATCTTGTTCATATCGGCATGAAATGATCATTGCCGTACAACTTATTCATACAAATCTACTAATCAGAAAATGAGGTGGGAATTCGGGAAGGAAGAGGTTTCCTGGTCTCTGGTCTGACAGCCATTGACTACCAACTGGTATTTTGTGAATCTCTTTGCTCATCTCTATTCTGAAACTTTGCTTCGACATTGAAAGTTTAGTTCAGGTGCCTCATGTTTTCCCCTGATAATCCATAAAATGTTTATGTAATTTGATTTTTGCACTTTTTTGATAAATTTAATTGACTTAACTTCATGATAGAGCAAAAATGAAGCCATTAAGTCAAGGAACTGTCAGTAGACCACACGGGATTGAGTTGTGAGAGGACAGACTCCATTTGTGTCTGTGGTGTCCATCTAGTTCTTTAACTTTTGCTCCATGGTGATCAGATAATACTGATGGGTGGAGCAGTTTCACATTTCTTATCACGCCCCTAAAGTTCCTATTGGCTCATAGTGCGGAGGGAACTTTTCCTTTGTCTGTGACACTATTTAAATGTCTACATGTGCTAATAAAGCTGAAGTCCTATCTAGTACACCATAAAAGGCTGTGCTGAGATCTCAAATGTGCATTAATTTTTGAAGTTCAAAAGGTATAGTATAGAGGAAATTTCACTCATATTTATTTATTTTACTCATTTATATAGCACCATTAATTCCACAGCGCTCTACAGACATTATCGTCACTGTCCCCGATGGGACTCACAATCTAAATTCCCTATCAGTATGTCTTTGGAATGTGTGAGGAAACGGGAGAACCCGGAGAAAACCAAAGCAAACATGGAAAGAACATACAAACTCCTTGCAGATATTGTCTGTGGTGGGATTTGATCCCAGGACCCCAGTGCAGCAAGGCTGCAGTACTAACCATTAAAACTATTGGTTCCCAGACCCGAGACTATACTTACATTATAGTATTCGGATCTTGAGTGAGCAGGATCCTCGAAGAAAACTGAAATCTAACTGCAGCTTTAGGTAAGAAGCTTATTATTATATTTGTATTTTACTTTCACTGAGAGTTTGTCTACCTCCATTTCGGGTGAAGTGTAAGTGTGAAATATAGTGGTACTCATGCTTGGAGGATTGTTTGAGCTGGTATACTGTAAAAGAATGTTGGAAAAGGCTGGAATGTCCCCAGAGGTGAGTCTAGATGTGACCAAATGGAAGCTGTTTAGGAAAGAGAGTTGTGGTTGGTTACTAGACAATGTTCTGATTTCTAAAGTTGAGCAGTGGAGGAATGTAGCTGAGAAAGTAATCAGTGAGGCGTGTAAGTAGACCATGATAGGAAATAGATTCCTGTATTATATTTTGACGATGGACTGGACGGACTTAATCAGACAGAACCATTAGTTTCTCCTCTATATAATGGACCAGGATGGTGGAAATGTACAATATGTAGGGTGCAGAATGTAGGATGGAAAGACAGTTGATTAAATTGTAGGGAGACAAGACCTAAGCCCAATTCCCCAGATGCTCCAATCATGCCTGTCATAGCAAAAAACTCATGTAGTATCTGGAGGAGAAAATGTACCACCTCCCCCACAGTTGGTGACATGGAGTGGAGAGGGGGATGAGAGTAATGCAGGAAGTGAGGGGATGGAGGGTCACCCCAATATCCGACGACTAGTACTTCTCATACGTAGAGGACTGCACCCCCTCAAAGGAGCCCAAGTGAACAGCTAGCTATGATGAAACAACTTTCTAACCTTGACGAGAAGCCTGTTCCTTTCTTTAGAAAAATTCAAGAGATACAGGTTACATATAACTGTACAGTACATGGCAAAATTTTGAGGCAGTAGTGGATGTGAAAGGAGAAGACGGGACTGCATATATAATAAAGCAAAAAACAGGACCTTGAAAAGATTATCAGATTTATAGATATGGGACAGAGTATTTGCAAACGTCAAACGCAGGGGAAGATTATGGTAAGGTCCTACAGATTTGGGATTTGACAAAACAAAGGGATAATCCATATCATTAAATGACATGACTCAAGACAAAGATGATTCAGTAGAAAAATATTTTGCCTGTTTGTAGATGACTTGGACAGTTATGGGATATTCTCCAAGAGACACTCTTAAAATATGCATATTGGGAACTGGTTTTGTGGATGGACTAAATAAACCAATTAGGGAGGGACTTGTAAATGTGTGCCCTGAGCAGAGGAAAAAGGACCCAAAAGACCTGTTGCAAGTTGCTAAAGGGGTGGAGTAGGAGTTGGTTCAGGTTTGCAGAACAAAGGGAGTTATGCCTTACTGGAGAGCAGGAGGATGGAAGGGATGATATGGCAAGATGCATGGGCCTATTGTCTGTTACAACTGTGGACAGCAGGGTCAGATACATAGAGACAGCAAAGCACCTCCAAAGCAGCTGCTTTCCCCAACTCAACAAATTGCTGTGAATGATTCTCCTTCATCATAGGAATTTGGCAACCCGTTAGCTAACATGCATCCTAGTCCCTAGTTCTACTGGTTCTACCCTAATAGTTAAATTAACTCTGCCTGGAGATAGAACATTAGATTTCTTATTCGATACTGAGGCAGTCAAGTCTGTCAGGCATGCAAATAATGTTTTCACATGGGAAATCATAGAAGATTTAATTGAATGTGTTGGGGTGGATGGTGATCCAAGAAATACATCACCTACTAAACCCCTTGCAGTGACACAGGATCCATCCCAAAGGCTGTTTACCAGATTTTTAATCAGTAACACAGCACCAACAAAGCTGTTGGGAGCAGATGTCCTTCATGTCCTACAAGCTAATATTCAATACAATGGAGGTGGCACGGTATCATTAACATTTATCTTACAGAAGAGCAACTTTGTGCAGTTGGAGCGTTTTTGTACCTTTATCAGTCGACATCTGAGGACAAAAATCACTTACCAGATGACTATCTAGCTTAGGTCCCTGAAACCTTGTGGGTGACTTGGAAGACTGATATTGGTAGACTACTAGTCCTACCAGAGGAGGTGAAGCTAAAATAAAGTGTGCTATTGCCATAGGTTAAACAATATCCCCTGAGACCCGTATAAGAGGCAGCTATTGGAGTATTGTTTTAAGAGTTACTTAAGTCAGGGACAATCAATCCTACCACTGTAAGAAGACGAACAGAACAGTGTTGTCAGTTCGAGATACGCTCTGGAGTCGGAACTATCGGGGCCGTCACCACTGTTGCCGGGGGATGACTTGTCTGAATGTCGAGGGTCTGAACACCTGACATAAGGGGGTGTTGCGGAGATAAAAGGGGCTGAGCGTGGGAACACGAGATACTTGGCGGGAAGGCGATTACAGACTAGGACGAAGGTTGACTCCCTCTCCTCTTCTGCGATTCTCACCGCCACTGACGCCAGCTCATTACAGACTGACTCACCTTTACAGGCATTACCGGGTGCCCATGCACAGACCCGATCCATAACGTGCAGTAGACGTCTCTTATTTTCCTGAACTTTGTGAATCCGTGCGAGGCCTTGTCACACCTGCGGCCTGTACAGCGTTGTGCTCCCAGTGTACTGCGTCACTCCCGAGGAACCAACAGAAGGAACTGTATTTACACATCAACGAACCCAAGACCAACAGACCCTGATGCTTCGGCACGGTCAGGAGACAGTGCATCTCGTTTCTACGCAGCAGAGCCAGCGACTTTGTTCACGGACTACGACGCCGATGGGAGTTGTTCCAAACGTCCCCAACAAGTACTCCAATCGATAAGTCATTACTCTCATTTCCCCTTCCTACTTTGTAAATTGTATATTTGTTTGTGCCAGTTCAATTCCCATACCATACCTGGTGTGTTTATTACCAAATCATCTCCCTGCATGGCGATTTCTCTGTATTCTAAGATAAATTGTTTAAGTAAATTCTTGCTAACCCCTTCTCTGCCTCCTGCTCTTTACTGCATCCGACGAACCTTTACACCACCTCCACTTGTAATACACACCTGAACCCTATAAAGATACAGGTTGAAAAAGGTAAACCAGCAAACTACCATTTGGTTCCTGATCTGAGTCCTGTAAATTAGGTAATTGAGCACATAACTCTTGTAAGGCCAAATCCTCGTAACTTATTGTTTACTGTGATTGACTTAGCAAAAGCATTCTTTTCCATGCCTCCACACATAGAATGCCATATTTACTTGCTTTCACCATTGGGCATCAGCAGTACATATGGACGGTGCGACTACAAGGTTCCCAAAATTAACCAACAATGCATACTGCTGCAATACTTTTCAAAAATGGACTTCTGGAGATTGTCTTACTTTGGATTGTCTATGATTTATTGTTTTGTTGTCCCGATCAAATTTCATGTCACAGATCATCCATTTCCGTTTTGTGTTTCCTAACATAACATGTTTAAGAAGCCTCCAGTTCTGTCAGCAGAAGGTAGTCTTTTTGCCCACTGCATAGCTCAAGGTACCAAACATCTTGCAGTCATGACTCAGTTTGGGAATTCGATCCATTGAGCTGTTGCTCCATGGTCGATTCTTCTGTCTGCAGAGCTATTGCCTTCTCTTCCCTGTCCAAATGCTGATAGTACCAATTATTTTTGTTCCCTATTCTTGATTTGCTCCTCTCCAGGTGTTTTCCATTTTCTCGTTTAGGTCTGCCCTATCAGATTCTGGGTTGTGTTTTATATGTTCACCCTTTACTGTACTTCTGTGTGGCCCAGCTGCGCTTGGTACACATGTCTCCAGGAGAATGCACAAGAAAGGTAATTGTGAAGCCTGATATTCATTCACATCACACACATTTCCAACACTGCCACCAGAGGGCGTCTTAGACTATTTAAGTCAGTGTGATTAGGTAGCAGAAGCCATTCTAGTTTCAGAAGCCAGACAAGCGAGTCTAGTCTTGGAGGGAGAGGAGATAAGACTGAAATCTGACAGAGCTCCTGTAGCTCACCATATACTGAAGTGGAGGCTAGTACGAGTGGGCAAGGGAATCACTCTAGCCTAGTCAGAGTTACATCTGAATCTGAAGCAGTTACCTCAGAGACAGTTGCCAGTGTTCTCTAGAAAGAGGAAAGTGACTCTCGGAGCTACAGCGTGTATACAGTCTGACAGAATGTCCTGTGAGCTGCTCTGGACAGAGTCTGGAAGGAAAGAAGGAAGGGAACTACAGCAGTTATAACAATGAGGCAACTGAGAACAGGTCAGTGAGCTCGGAAAGAAAGCTGACAACTACACCCACTGCTACCCGTGCTTATGTTAAGGGCAAGAGCAGGGCGACAGGCGAGTGGAGAAAGAAGGAAGAGTGTTTTCGGTGACAGATCACCTTCACTCAAATTGACCGGGCACCGGGTCCGAAGCATTGCTAGTACTTCACGGCTAGTGATAGAAAATCCAGAGGCCTTGCTGGACTTCAAGTCACAGAAGGTAGCCCTAAGTGTTGATACGTAACTGGAGTCAGGGAGAACAAGGACTTTGAGCAGGACGCTGCAATAGGAGGACTTCGTTCTTTTCAACATCTGATTATCAGAGACAGAGAAGGCTCTACCACAATGTCGGCCGGGCGTAGTTGCTACATTAAGAGTTAAGCTTGACTTCATGCAAGTTAGGACTCACGTACATTTCAAGGAGAAAGGAGGCCTTACACCTGCTCAGCAATTCCCTGAATGTGCATTCTCCAACCTGACCAGCTTCCCGGGACATACCTACCAACAACATCAGTAAAGGTATGGAAAGAGACTGAATTGTGTGTGACTGACTCTTTATCTACACCTTGCACCACCATAGACTTTGAGGGAACAGTCCCACCTGTGGGGGACTTACCATCCAGCTGCCCCATAACATCCCCTCAGAAGATCTATCTTGCAGCGCTGGTCAAATTGATCAGATACCACAGGTGGCGTCACGAACTAATCCTAAAATCCCCTGTAAATAATCCCCCATTGCATGACCGCCCAGGGCTACGGACCGAGCTCTGCTGCCAGTGACATCCCCATAGACTTCCATGGGCTCGGTGCCGAGTACCCCATAGCCCTGGAACCCCTGTATTTGGTGCGCGTCATCTTTTGGCGTCACGAACAGGATCCGAAGCTTACTGGATGTGAGTCCTGTGTGCCTATTGGACTGTTTTTTGCAAAAAGACTGTTTGCTATTTTTGTGATTTTTGGTGCCATTTTCCGCCATTTTGCCGCCATATTCGCGCCCTGAGGTGCTGGTGAAGAAGGTGGGCGTACATTCGTGGGCGTGCCCCCCCCTGTGGCGCGAAAGCAATGGGCGCCCTCTCCAAATGCTACTATAATGTGAGAGCCTGCCCCACTGCTAAAGAGATCCGCCTCCTCTTTATTTTCTATTCTAAGAAGAGGAAGCGCAAATCCCGCCTCCACGGAATAGACCAGACTGTTCCTGATGGAAAACACAGTCTGGCCTGGAGAGAGATGGCGGAAGGACAGGAGACGCTGTGTGGAGGAGCGGCGGCACGCAGGCCCCGTTCCCCAGGAAAGCTACTACCTGTGCCGGAGCCGTCCCCAGTTCGGGACACTAACCAAATCATGCTGGAATTAGAGGAGGTGAATGCGGTGCTTAGAAACATGATCCAGCGCCGTGAAGAGATGGATGAGACGGAGAGAAGCTGGCGTGCCCGGAAACAGCGGCTGCTGTGGGACGCAATGATCTCTCCCCCAGGAACGAAGCCATTACCTGTGCTCCCTGTGCCACCACTGCAAGCGGCTGATGAAGAATCGGAGGCCGGCTCCAAAAGTGCTGATCCCGACTCCACCGATGATGCGGTGGGAGAGAAGGAGGCTGAGGAGGCCCTGCTCGTTCCGGAGTGCCAGCCAGGCCTGGAGGCCGCAGCGGAATGCAGTTCCCCGGTAGGGACACCGGAGGAGACCCAGCCGTCCGTGATGGAGATCGACTGGGAAGAGATGGAGCAGCGACAGCAGCAGGTTAGTGCGTTCCCAGCTGAGCCACTGCGCGCACCTGCATCGTGCCCTGCCTCCTATACTGCACCTTACTCTGCATCATATGCTGAGCTCTGTTCCACATCGCAACCAGATGATGCGACCTCAACTGCGCCACTGCGCACACCTGAATCCTACCCAGCAGTGCAACAGGGTTGTGCGTCCTATTCTGCAACGCAACCGGATGGTGCGTCCTCAGCTAAATCACAGCACAAGCCTGCGTCTTCAATGGAAGATTTGTACCTGCATGAGGCACCCATGAGGTCCCAAGTGGAACGCACAAGAACTGTGGCAACGCAAACGCAGATTGCAGGCCATGACTTGTTTGTTATGCGTTCAAAAGCGCACTGCGTTGTTCCAGCCCCAGGAATGGAAGACGTCCTTAATGTCTGCAAGGAAGAAGAAAACCAGTAGGACCCAGACGGGTTTACTGCCACTGTATAAAGTTGAAGAAGTTGAAGAAATTTGCACTTTATTGATATGTATGAAAAAGTTTACATAATTTGCTAAATGTGATGATGTTTGCATAGTATGCGTAGAATACCCCAGTTGGGTAATAAGGAATGTAGTATTATTATTATAATGTGATTTTACTTGAAATATGTTCATGCAAGGACTGCGTGGCTGTGGACTGTGCCAGCCCAAAAACTTTCATTGTAAATAGTTCGCACTTCGGTGCCCCATCTTGGTTTTACATAAAGCCATATGTATCTACCTCTGAAGAAAAACCCGTATGGTGTGGCCTTGAGTGAGGTCTGCAGCAATGAAGTCCTGCAGCCCACCCAGGACCCACGTGGGAGGTTTTTGGTGCGGGTCCTCCACAAGAATCTTGTCTTATATATATTTATGTGGAAAATGTTTTGATATTTTTCTACCTGTCTATGTATACATTGTAACGTTAAAGAGTCCTTACCTCCCGCAAGGGATGAGTTATGTTGATGTTATATTATAAAAATGTTTTTCTTTTCTATTTCAGCCCGGGAGTGCTGAGTTTAACTAGGGGGGGATGTGTGGCCCAGCTGCGCTTGGTACACATGTCTCCAGGAGAATGCACAAGAAAGGTAATTGTGAAGCCTGATATTCATTCACATCACACACATTTCCAACACTGCCACCAGAGGGTGTCTTAGACTATTTAAGTCAGTGTGATTAGGTAGCAGAAGCCATTCTAGTTTCAGAAGCCAGACAAGCCAGACAAGCGAGTCTAGTCTTGGAGGGAGAGGAGATAAGACTGAAATCTGACAGAGCTCCTGTAGCTCACCATATACTGAAGTGGAGGCTAGTACGAGTGGGCAAGGGAATCACTCTAGCCTAGTCAGAGTTACATCTGAATCTGAAGCAGTTACCTCAGAGACAGTTGCCGGTGTTCTCTAGAAAGAGGAAAGTGACTCTCGGAGCTACAGCGTGTATACAGTCTGACAGAATGTCCTGTGAACTGCTCTGGACAGAGTCTGGAAGGAAAGAAGGAAGGGAACTACAGCAGTTATAACAACGAGGCAACTGAGAACAGGTCAGTGAGCTCGGAAAGAAAGCTGACAACTACACCCACTGCTACCCGTGCTTATGTTAAGGGCAAGAGCAGGGCGACAGGCGAGTGGAGAAAGAAGGAAGAGTGTTTTCGGTGACAGATCACCTTCACTCAAATTGACCGGACACCGGGTCCGAAGCATTGCTAGTACTTCACGGCTAGTGATAGAAAATCCGGAGGCCTTGCTGGACTTCAAGTCACAGAAGGTAGCCCTAAGTGTTGATACGTAACTGGAGTCAGGGAGAACAAGGACTTTGAGCAGGACGCTGCAATAGGAGGACTTCGTTCTTTTCAACATCTGATTATCAGAGACAGAGAAGGCTCTACCACAATGTCGGCCGGGCGTAGTTGCTACATTAAGAGTTAAGCTTGACTTCATGCAAGTTAGGACTCACGTACATTTCAAGGAGAAAGGAGGCCTTACACCTGCTCAGCAATTCCCTGAATGTGCATTCTCCAACCTGACCAGCTTCCCGGGACATACCTACCAACAACATCAGTAAAGGTATGGAAAGAGACTGAATTGTGTGTGACTGACTCTTTATCTACACCTTGCACCACCATAGACTTTGAGGGAACAGTCCCACCTGTGGGGGACTTACCATCCAGCTGCCCCATAACATCCCCTCAGAAGATCTATCTTGCAGCGCTGGTCAAATTGATCAGATACCACAGGTGGCGTCACAAACTAATCCTAAAATCCCCTGTAAATAATCCCCCATTGCATGACCGCCCAGGGCTACGGACCGAGCTCTGCTGCCAGTGACATCCCCATAGACTTCCATGGGCTCGGTGCCGAGTACCCCATAGCCCTGGAACCCCTGTATTTGGTGCGCGTCATTTCCTTGATAGCTATACCTCTACGTGGACTTGGATTTAGAAGTTCCAACCCTTCAGCTAAAGGGATTTACCTTGCATGGTAAAAAACAGCTGAATTCATGCAGTGAGTCTGCTTGTTTTCCTTCCCAGTTCCTCTTTCTTTCACCTCTCCTTATTTTTCCTCTCCTTACTTTTCCTTCTCTACCTTATATGAATGTGTTTTAATTTTCTCAGCCTGGGTTTTCATATATTCCTGCACATTTTCCTCTCCTCTTGATTGGCAGTGTATTGTGGCCTTCCCACTTGTTACTTGGGAGGTACGAGAAACCTCTTAACAGCCTTTTAGGGAGCCAGGTCTGAGGTGGTGCTTTTGAGTTGTTCAGTTAAGGTTTTCTACTCAGTACAGGGATCAGTTGGGTGTGTGTGTGGGTGCAGCATCTCCCTGTAGTTGGTCTTCCCTTTTTCCCTGTGTGTGTTATGTTCATAACAGTCCGATAGGAAAAAAAAACTTGCAATACAGCAGCTTAAATTGCCCCAAAACAGCACACAACTTTTCTGAGTCTAGTATGATACTGCAGACCATGGACAAGATCAGCATCTCAATTCATATAGTTCCTGTAGGATTCTCTGTCAACACAACCCTTCCACAAAATTTTTACTCCCTAATACTCTTGCTTACCTCTATCCAAGCTCTTGTTTTACCTACCTGTTCTAAACAATTTTCTTTGTTCTGCACTCAGATGACAGGTCATGCAACTTTAGTACTTACCCAAAAACAGAGCCAACAACAAAGACCTGTGGCTTATTATTCAGCCAGACTGGATCCCGTTGCTAAGGAGCACCATCTTGTCAGTGCTATTTCTGCAGTTCGAGACATGCTTGAAAAGGCCACAGAAATAGTTCTTGATGACAGGGTTACACTTTACACGATATTCATGATGCCCTCAGTAAGGTACAACCTAAACACATTTCAATGGCCAAGCAACTTCGAGTTCAATGTGCCATTCTCATGTCCTCAAATGTAGAACACAAACGTATGTGTTAGGTGTCGAGATCCCGCCACTGCACAGGTGGAATCTCGATCCATGTCCACTGTGGTCTCCCACTCTTCTTCAGCCACAGAGGATCCTGCTCAGCAAAGACATCAGTCCCAGCGTATTGCTCAGGCTAATGCTATGCGTTTGGTTGCTGCTGCCACCCCAGGTTCAGCTATAGCAACCAGCATTAGTCAGTGGCGAGCAGACGTTCCTGGGACTAAGTCCTGCTTTTCTCCATCTGAGCATACCTGTGAGACGACCCGTGGTTGGAGGTCACATGCTCAGGTCCTCAAGTAGTTTGGACTGGGCCATCAGCAAGGTCCTGGAAGTCTGTGGTTATAAAAAGATCGCACGGCCGTGCACTAGTATAAACCATGTGGTGTGTGAGTGAGTGGATACTCTACCACTCTGTGTATGTGTTTGGGCCGAGAATCTGCCGCACTGTCGGCATGTATGATCACGGGCTGTTTACAGGGCACAGTCAATCCACGTACTCTGGCACACACCTTTTGGTACCGCTCTATGGTCAGTTGAGCTTTTGCTCTTGATTTGCGCCAACTCGTGGTGCGCTTTAGTTAGCTGTATTTTGCTACCAAAGCAATAAAGGAACACAATTTGCAGGCAAGGCCATAAGGGAGATTTTACAATCTCGGGGAATTGGGCAGTTTTACATACTACTTACCATCCACAGAGCAGAGGGAAAGTGGAAAGGATGAATGGGATATGAAAGTTAAAAATATAGAAAGCAAGAAATGAAGCTGGCAAGCCATGGACTGAATGCTTTCCTTTCGCTCTTTTCTTAATGAGGTACAAATATAGGTCTCTCTCCATTTGGTCTGCCCCATGAAATTCTCTGTTGGGTTTCATATGTTCACCCTTCACTGTACTTCCTTGTTAGCTATACCTCTAGGTCAGTGTTTCTCAACTCCAGTCCTCAGGACCACCAACAGGTCATGTTTTCAGGATTTCCTTAGTATTGCACAGGTGATAATTTTATCACCTGCTCAAGCATTAATTCCATAACCTTTGCAATACTAAGGAAATCCTGAAAACATGACCTGTTGGTGGGTCCTGAGGACTGGATTTGAGAAACACTGCTCTAGGTGGAGGTAAGTTTAGGAGTTCCAACCCTTCAGCTAAGGGGGTTTACCTTGCATGTAGTTGAGTGTCTGCTTGTTTTCCTTCCCAGTTCCTCTTCCTGTCACCTAGTTAAGTTTCTGGGAAGTTATTCTTGTTCTGTTTACATTTGGTTCAGCACCTAGATGAGTATTATACTTTCCACAGTAACTTCAAATTTAGCATGATAGCCTGACCAGTTATGTACAAGCCTTGAATAATCGACTAAACAGTGTGAATAAACAGGACTATTTTCCATTCCAGACCCTGAATTAGTGTCAAGAGGACATGATCTCAAGCTAAAAGATTGGTTAGTCCTAAAAAGGCACATCAGGAAAAGTCTTGAGCTACGATTTGGTGGGCCATTCCATGTTCTCCTAACTACAATATCTTCAGTGAAGCTTGGGCTTAAACCCACTTGGATCGACACAGCCACTGTAAAAGAGTCACATCACCAGCAGAATGATGTTCTTTTTACCTGTTCTAATGGGTGTATAGGCATCATTGCCACTAACAAGAACATTGAACAGGGTCCTGAATGATGACTAGAATAAGAAATTCATCAAACAATATTAAGTACTCTAAAAAAACACATGGACAAGAGTATGTTTCCAGTAGACTGTTGGAATTGCACTCACAGTCCTGTGAGTTCGAATACTATTATTATTATTTATTTTTAAAGCACCATTGATTCCATGGTGCTGCACATGAGGCAGGATTACATACAAAATACAAATATAAAATACAGTGAACAAACTAAGAATGACAGACTGGTACAGAGCTGAGGGGGTCCTGCCCTTGCGGGCTTACAGTCTACAATGCCTTTATTTAGCTATTCTAGTAGCTTTGAAAGAGATTTTCTAATTAAGTAACCATACTTTTCCTACTAAACTGGACAGCAACAGAAAAGAGAGGTCTGTCTACAGCTGCATGGATGACAGAGCCAGGGATGCTGTTTAACAGGAGTGGTCTTCCTCTTAGTCAGACTGGAATGCCTTGGGCTTTCAGCCATGTTGACTTCTCCTGTAACCCAAATTTCACCTCTTGCTGCTGCATCCAGATAAAATCCAGACACATCCCTTTCTTTAGAGCTGACTGTTCCGAGTGTAATGGGTCTGCTACCACCATCACACAGTTTCTAGTGGTCGATGCCACTCTCAATCTCAAACGTCACTGTGCAAATGACACCTTGCAAAACCTAATATCAGGTTTTACCTCAAATGACATCCAGCACAGGAAAAGATGATGGACATATTAAGCACCTCTTACTACTCTATTCATCAACACTGTTGTGGGAGCACCGGAAAATTTGTATATTGTATGTGGACATCAGGCTTACAAATGATTGCCCAACAATTTCACGGAGGTCAGCACACTGGCCTTTCTGATCGTTTCGACCTTTATGGGGCCTCACACTGAAGTAAATGTTACAGCAGTCCCTGTACACACTTTGTACAAATAAACTGCAGATAGCAATCATACACCAAGTGTTATGAATGTGCTAGAGATGGTTTCTGTGCAGAGGCTCCCTCTGGTGGTTACAGACAGTACTGAACCTTTCAGCGAGGAAGGGCAATCTGGGATCACTGACTGGTCTGATATAAGGGAGGTTCCCTCCCATGATGGTTGCCGGTGATCAATTGTTCTTGTCTCAATTGTGGTTCCAGGTTCATTTGGAGGTTTGCTGAGTCTTGCCTGCGTCTTCTGCTTTCAGATAGGATATTTTCTGCTTTTGTTTTTGTGCTTGCTTTTTGCATAGTTCCCTGCACTTCTGTGGAGGTCAGCCGGGTCCCTCCTGGGGGCCTGTGCTCCTCTCAGTTTATCTGAAGCCACTGCTATTTGTTCATTTGCTTTTTCCTGTTTCTTCAGTGGCTGCGGCTTAGTTTTGTTACACCAGAGATCTGATTTAGGTGGTAGAGATCGTGTGATCTCAGGTGTTTTTGCAATCAGAAGAGTTGGTATTTTTTAGGGGTTTTTTTTGGATTGCAGTGAGAATCCTTTCCTGTACTTTTCTGTCTAGACAGATTGGGCCGCAGCAATTGCTCATTCTATTTTCTGTCTGTGTCCGTGCTTCTTCTTGTCTAACCGCCATTACATGTTTGGGGGCTTCCTATTTTCTTTGGGGATCTGCTCCGGGGCAGATAGCTTTCCTCTTTCTGCCTTTAGGTGTAGTTATCTCTCAGGCTGTGACGAGGCGTCTATGATCAACGTAGGAAAGCTCCACGGCTACCTCTAGTTGTGTGGTTAGTTCAGGTTACTGCAATTCAATAGGTTCCAGCCTCTCTGGTATATTGCCGTATTTGCTTTTTCTTCTCAGCTACCAAAACACAACAGTATCACCGGCCCAAACTGAAAATTATATGGTACTTATAGAAGGGAAAAATAGTGTGGAAAGAAAAAAAAAGTTGTCAGAGTTGTCAGAGATTTTTTTTCCTGTTTGTTGCATTTTTTCCCTCTTTTTCTCTGGGTGCTGAGGAGGATTGTTTTTTGTTTTTTGTTTTTTTCTCTCAATGGAGCTTGCACAGTTGTCTGGCCGTGTGGATCAGCTTGCCACTGAGGTTCGGAGTATTGCTACCTATCTTGCTAGGTTGCCGGTTGTGGAACCTAGGATTCCCATGCCAGATTTGTTTTTGGGGATCGGGCTAAATTTCTGAATTTCAAAAATAACTGTAAGTTGTTTTTTGCCTTAAAGCCTAAGTCCTCAGAGAACGCAGCACAGAAGGTTCAAATTGTCATCTCTCTCCTGCGCGGCAATCCTCAGAATTGGTCTTTTTCAAATTGACAGATGTTTGCGTGAGCACAGAGGTATGCGTGAGATAGTGTTGCCTTGTGAGCCAGCTTCTGAGCCCATGCAGTGTGATGGAGTGACTTCTGGGGCACAGCGTCATGAGTTTCGAAAGCGCAATGGGTTATGTTTCTACTGTGGTGACGCCTCTCATGCTATTTCAGTCTGCCCTAAGCGGGGAAGACGTTTTGCACGCTCAGTTGTCTTGGGTAGTGTTCAGACTAAATTTCTGTTGACTGTTACCCTGATTTGCTCCCTGTCCACATTTTCGGCTCAGGCTTTTGTTGATTCAGGATCAGCTATTAACCTGATGGATTTTTACTTTGCCAAACGTTGTGGGTTTCCATGATACCCCTGCGGAAGTCTATTCCCCTACTGGGCATTGACTCTACCCCTTTGGCGGAGAATAAACCCCAGTTTTCTACTCAGGTGATAATGAGTGTTGAACCAGATCATCAGGAGAGTTGCAAATTTCTGGTGCTGCATAATCTGCATGACATTATTGTACCAGGTTTCCCTTGGTTACAGTCTCATAATCCTGTTTTGGATTGGAAATCTGTGTCTGTGACCAGTTGGGGCTGCCAATGTGTTAATGCTGACACTCCTGTTTTTTCTGCCTCTCCCAGTCTCAGGATGTTCCGGACTTTTTGACTGATTTTTCGGATGTATTTAGTGAAAGTAAATCTGCATCCTTGCCCCCTCACAGGAGCTATGATTGCCCTATTGAATTAGTGCCTGGTGGTAAATTTCCTAAAGGTCGCCTTTTTAACTTGTCTGTACCTGAACACGATGCTATGCGATCTTATATCAAGGAGTCATTGGAAAAGGGTCATATCAGACCATCCTCTTCACCCTTGGGTGCCGGTTTTTTCTTTGTGGCCAAAAAGGATGGTTCATTGAGGCCGTGAATTGATTATCGTCTCTTGAATAAGATCACTGTGAAGTATCAATATCCGTTACCCTTGATTTCTGACCTGTTTTCCAGAGTGAAAAGTGCTAGTTGGCTTACCAAGCTTGACCTCAGGGGGGCGTATAACCTTATTTGCATTAAGCACGGGGATGAATGGAATACGGCGTTTAATACCCCAGAGGGCATTTTGTGTACCTAGTGATGCCCTTTGGGCTCACTAATGCTCCT
Source organism: Oophaga sylvatica (assembly GCA_033576555.1). Classification (NCBI taxonomy): domain Eukaryota; kingdom Metazoa; phylum Chordata; class Amphibia; order Anura; family Dendrobatidae; genus Oophaga; species Oophaga sylvatica. Next base: position 2,687,602 of record JARQOD010000005.1, on the reverse strand, counting down.
TCCGTCTTCCAATCCTTCATGAATGATATTTTCAGGGATTTTGTGGATAAATTTCTGATTGTTTATTTGGATGATATCTTGATTTTTTCCAATGACTGGGACTCTCATATGAAACATGTTCGGACTGTGTTCCAGATTTTGAGAGAGAATGCACTGTATGTGAAGGGATCAAAGTGTCTTTTTGGCGTACAGAAGGTCTCATTTCTGGGATTCATTTTGTCTCCGTCTGTTATTGAAATGGACCCGATAAAGGTTCAGGCCATCTGTGATTGGGTCCAACCTACTTCATTAAAGGCTCTTCAGAGATTTTTGGGTTTTGCCAATTTTTATCGTAAATTTATTGGTAATTTCTCCGGTATTGTTAAACCATTGACTGATTTGACCAAAAAGGGCTCTGATGTGGTGAATTGGCCTCCTGAGGCAGTTTCTGCGTTTCAGGAACTTAAGCAGAGATTCACTTCTGCTCCTGTTCTACGGCAGCCTGATGTTTCTCTACCGTTTCAGGTGGAGGTTGATGCCTCTGAAATTGGGGCAGGTGCCGTTTTGTCCCAAAGAGATCCAGAGACCTCTAAGAATAACCCTTGTGCCTTTTTCTCTCGAAAATTTTCTCCAAGTGAACGTAATTATGACGTGGGTAATCGGGAGTTATTGGCCATGAAGTGGGCCTTTGAAGAGTGGAGACATTGGCTGGAAGGAGCCAAACATCAGGTGGTGGTCCTCACGGACCATAAGAATCTGGTTTATCTCGAATCAGCCAAGCGACTTAATCCTAGACAGGCCAGGTGGGCCGTGTTTTTCACACGTTTTAATTTTGTGGTTTCTTTTCTTCCTGGCACTAAGAATGTTAAGGTGGATGCCCTCTCGAGGAGTTTCTTTGCGGACTCTCCCGAGTTATCTGATCCTACTGTTATTTTAAAAGAGGGTGTAGTTCTTTCCGCCATCTCGCCCAATTTGAGACTGACTCTGAAAGGGTGTCAGGAGGATAAACCTGAGCGCTGCCCTATTGGGAAATTGTTTGTCCCAGACCAGTGGAAGAAGAGTGTGATGTCTGAGATTCATTGTTCCGCGTTGGCTGGTCATCCCGGGATTTTTGGTACCAGAGACTTGGTGAGTCGGTCCTTTTGGTGGCCTACTTTGTCTCGTGACGTCAGGGAATTTGTGCAGTCCTGTGGGACTTGCTCTCGCTCCAAGCCTTGCTCTCGCTCTAGTGGTTTGTTAGTGCCATTACTTGTGCCCAAGAGGCCATGGACCCATATCTCTATGGATTTTATTTCCGACCTCCCTGTCTTGTGCCATTGTGCCAATAACATCTTGTGCCATTACCTAAGTTGCCTTCCTCCTCCGAATTGGTGCCTTTGTTCCTT
>JARQOD010000005.1:2481191-2686138 GCA_033576555.1 Oophaga sylvatica | reverse complement strand
TCTATACAAACAGATCCAAAACAAAGTCAAAACCTGACAACTCTGACAACCACTCCATTCCAGACACAAAAGCATCTAACTGTGTCATCAATCTCTCGGATTACAAACCCAACAAGGTGGAACTGGCCGTGCTTTCTAGAGGACTCTCATTTTGTCCCACTAAGGCCCTGGATAAAACTGAACTCTGCAGTGATATGGAACATTTTTTCAGGAGACTGCGCCTGAGGGAATACTTCAATGATACAGAAGATTCAGAAAACACTCGGACTGAAGGAAAAGGTATCCCAACAACCAAGAAGAGGTCAGACTGGACACCTCCTCCTGGACGCAACCCTCATTTGGATAAATATATAGACTCATTCAGATATTTGATAAAATCCACCATCATAGACACCAACAGGAGACAAGCATCCAACATCAGTGCCCAGGAGAGAAAGGCTATACAGTCTCTGAAAACCAACAAAGAAATCATCATTAAACCTGCTGACAAGGAGGTGCAATAGTCATGATGAACACATCAGACTATATGAAGGAAGCAAACAGACAACTTACGGACACACGCTACTACAGAAAACCGGAGTCGGACCCTACACAGGACTATTACAAGGAACTAAGCAAGTTGGTATCTTGTCTGTCTGACAAATCCATAAGAGCCGATGACCTGATACCAGAGAGTCCAAGAATAGGGACATTCTACATGCTTCCCAAAATCCACAAAGCCGGAAATCCAGGGAGGCCGATTATTTCATGTGTGGACACCATAACTGAGCAGGTATCTGGATGGGTAGAGGCATTCTTAAACCTCTGGTAAAGGATACACCCAGCTACATTCAGGACACAATTGACCTACTGAATAAACTAGCAGCAATAGGTCCTCTACCAGAAGGAACCATCCTGGCCACCATGGATGTGGAATCCTTGTACTCTAATATCCCACACCAGGATGGATTAAATGCCTGCAAAGACTTCATGAAAAACACCGTGAATGATGCTGATTCTGTGGTGAAACTCACAAAATTCATCCTCACCCACAATTACTTTGAATTTGACAACAAGATCTATTTACAGGAGACTGGCACAGCGATGGGAAGTAAAATGGCTCCACAGTATGCAAATCTTTTCATGGCCAAGCTTGAAAGCGACTTTCTGTCCTCATGTCCCATCAGGCCTCGGGCCTACTACCGCTACATTGATGATATCTTAATCATCTGGACGGAGTCTGAGCAACAGCTAAAGACGTTTCATGAACAGTTCAATCAATTTCATCCACCATCAACTTAACACTCAACTACTCCAGCACTGAAATTAACTTTTTGGACACCATCATTAAGCTAAAGAACAATGAAATAGAGACATCCCTGTATCAGAAGCCAATCGACCGTCCAACATACCTTAAATGGGACAGTTTCCATCCAAAACACATAAAAAACTCTATTGTCTACAGCCAAGCCATCAGATACAACCGTATATGTTCCAACCCCATGGATAGAGATGAACACCTTGGTCGCCTTAGAAAGACCTTTTTAAATCATGGCTACCATCCAAGAACAATTTAAAACCAAATTAAAAGAGCCACCAGAATATCAAGGAATCACCTGCTACATTACAAAGCTAAAGAAGAAAATAACCGGGTGCCTCTAGTGGTCACCTACAATCCAAATCTGGAGGTGCTAAGGGGAGCTACATGGAAACTACAACCTTTACTACAAAAAGATGCCCGATTACAATCCATATTTCCAGATCCCCCTCTACTGTGTTTTAGGCAGCCCCCAAATCTAAGAAGCATCATTGTCAGAAGTTCCCTGTCCTCCCCAACAGCTGCAGGAACCTCTCCTTGCAACAAGAAGAAATGCAAAACCTGTCCATTTATTATGACCACAGACAAGATAAAGATCCCCAACTCCCATCGGGACTACAAGATACCAGGTACTTTCAGCTGCATCACATCTAATGTGGTGTACCTAATTATATGTACTAAATGTCCAACTGGGGGTCTGTATGTGGGGGAGACCGGGCAAAAACTGAGAACAAGGATGAATTCTCATCGCCACACAATAAGAGAAAAAAGAATGGATCTACCTGTGGCAAAACATTTTTGCTCCCCTGATCATAGCATGTTAGATATGAAAATACTTGTACTGAGAGGCAACTTCACATCTCGGAGACAAAGAAGAATTTGCGAATACAAATTGATGGTGACCTTTGACACTCTTAATGCTGGAATGAACCTGTCACATGGATTTATGACGTTCTATATCAATTAAGGAATTTTCTCCAAATACCCTGTGAAAACATCACAAAACATTACCAGACCCCAATCAGAGGGTAATAAAACTTTCACACTCCTTATCTATGAACTGTTCCAATATTTATGCTCATCCCTCTGCCATAATGACTATTCTGCTTCACATCACTTGTCTTACCTATTGCATTTTTTCTGTCCTGTTTTGTGTATAAATATGTGATTCTTCAGATTTTGTATTAGTCTTTGCCTGATGAAGAGACCTGAGTAGTCTCGAAAGCTTGCAATTTGTTACCATCTTTTCAGTTAGCCATTAAAAGGTATCAACCACTGAGGACTCTCAACTCTAAATATTTTTCTATCTACTGGCTAACACGGTACAAAGATATACATCTTTACTGTATCCCATGTATTACATCATCATCTTTTATAGTATTTAGTGAGCTTGTACTTCAACCAATAGTATAAAACCACACCTACAACATTTAACCAATGAAAATACAAGAAAATTGACCTATAAGAATCCAAGGAAATTAACCTATAAGAATACAAGAAAATAGGAAACTACATATATGGTTGTAACGAATGGAAGCGGAGGCAGAGGTGGTGAAGTTCACATTCGTTTTTATTTTTAAATGTGGAACCTCTAGACCATGGTCCGGGGGCTCCGAAGGGGGTGTAACTAGTGAGCCCCGGGTACCCGTAGTAAGGCCCCTCGAACAGGACCAGAATGGAATACCCGGAGGACACAGGTGCTACCTCCAGTTAGACCCCAGACACGTGGCAGCTGTCCCAGAGGGACCCAAAGGTTAACAGGTGTTTACAGAGTCCGTGGAGGGTTCTCGACAGAGAAGGGTAAGGTCCTGGTCCAGAATAGATGGTAACAGGCTGGCTTCAGTGACCTTGTCACGGTCCACGGGTACGGATGGCTGATGGCGGAACGGGATGACACTTGCGCCAGTAATAGCTGAGATAGTCCGGGTTAGCCAGATACGGGTTAGCAATGATCTGAGGAGACAAACAGTATCAGCGAAGCACAGAGACTGCAAACGCAGCGCAGACAGATCAGGAACAGAACCGGATGTAGCAATGATAGAACACGATGCTCCGGCACTCCCCTAATGGTGGAGTGACCAGATATAGTACTGAGTGTGCAGCCATTGGTTAATTAGCTATTTCAAAAAATGCACGCTGCCCCTTTAAGAGAAGCGGTGGGCGCGGCCTCGCGTCCTAAGCCGTCTATCAGGAGGCCTGCCAGCAGCGTGCCAGGAAGTGGAGGAGGACACAGGACGCCGTGGAGCAGATGGGACATGAGACCCCAGCCCACGCACAGACTGCTGCAGAGGAACGGGTGAGTGAGCCGAACAGAGTGCAGAGCCAGCGCTGGGACCGGGTGTAACAGTATCCCCCTCTTTACTCCCCCTCTTTTTCAAGCCTGCGTGAAATCTTTTAAGAAGAAGAGGAGCCTGGATGTTCTCCTCAGGCTCCCAAGACCTCTCCTCAGGACCAAAACCCCTCAGTCCACCAGGTAATAGATCCTACCTCTTACTCTCTTAGAGGCCAAGATATGTTTTACCTCAAAAACATCATTCTCAGAGACCGGATCGGGAGTGGTACCCGGGTCCTTAAAGAAGGAACTCAACACTACTGGTTTGAGGAGAGAAACATGAAAGGAGTTAGGTACACGTAGAGAATTAGGCAATTTCAGCTTGTAAGAGACCGGGTTGATTTGTCTCAAGACTTCAAAGGGACCAATGAAACGAGGACCCAATTTGTACGATGGTAACTTCAGACGGATGTACTTGGAGGAGAGCCATACCTTGTCTCCTGGACGAAAGATGGGAGCCTCCAAACGTCTTTTGTCCGCATGCGTTTTCATACGTTGGGAAGCTTTCTCCAAAGCCGTCCTGGTCTCACTCCAAATGTCCGAGAAATTTTTAGACAAGATATCGACTGCCGGAACATCAGATACTCCCGAAACAGGAAGAGGAATTCCAGGTTGCAGTCCAAACTAGAGTTGAGCGATACTTTCCGATATCCAAAAGTATCGGAATCGGAATGGTATCGCCGATAACATTAAAATATCGGCGATACCCGATACCGATACCGGAAGTCCCATGTAAGTCTATGGGAACAAAATATCGAAATTAAAAAAACCCCATTCTTGCCTTGTTGGTTAATTGTACATGAAGGAAAACAAGAAAGAGTAATGTAGAATGTATTGGGGAAGGTTGAGGAGACATTAAAGGCATAGATGTTTAACCCAATCAAATGGAATAGCATAAATATTTTTTTTTTTAAAGATGTTCGGATTGACGAAGAAATTGACAATGTTGTTAACGTTTTTTCTATTTTGGCAAATATGTATATTACACAACTTCCATGCTCTTCATCTTCACCTTTTTAACTTTTCACACACTTTCTCCTTCATAATCTTCTGCAGCATCATCTTTTTCATCAAATTATTCTTCATCTTCACCTTCTTTATCTTCTTCTTAAACTTCTTGCTATTCATCTTTGTTAACATTACTCATATTCTTCTTATTAAACTATTATTCTTATTCATATTCTGCTTCATCTTCTTCATCATATTCTTATTTGTGACAGAGAATCCTGTACTTGTAATCTGTCAAAGTATGAATTTTTCATCCTTCCGTTCTTGCTGTCACAAAAGATTTAAATTACAACAGTATTTGTCCGTGTTCAGTTTAGCCTGCAGCAGCAGGCATTTTCCAGGGGCACCACGAGGAGGAACGGACTCACCCCCATACACTGCTTAGTCTTCTTCTGCTTAGAATTTAGAGCATATATTTTGCTCTTCATTTTGGTCTTATACTTCATGTTCTTCTGCTTTTAGATCTTCTGCTTATTGTTCTTGTGTCTCTTGTTCCGTATCTTGTATTTGTAGCACAATCTTGTACCAGCTGATGTTACTGGGACACGGTTACTAAGCAGGAGGTACCTGTGCTCCAAAGCACTACCAAGGACCAGCAGACGTTGCTGGAACTCGGATACCGAGATGGAGGCACCTAGGCCAAAGGCACTGTGGAGAACCAGCTGACGGTACTGGAACCCGGAGGGGCAGCAGAAGGAAAAGAGCCAATGGCACAACCGAGGACCAGCTGACGTTACTGGGACACGGTTACTAAGCAGGAGGTACCTGTGCTCCAAAGCACTACCAAGGACCAGCAGACGTTGCTGGAACTCGGATACCGAGATGGAGGCACCTAGGCCAAAGGCACTGCGGAGAACCAGCTGACGGTACTGGAACCCGGAGGGGCAGCAGAAGGAAAAGAGCCAATGGCACAACCGAGGACCAGCTGACGTTACTGAACCCCAGTAACACAGGAGCAAGTGTTGACTGTGCTAACAGCACTTCCGAGCAACAACTGGCGGTGTTGGAGCCCAGGGTCAAGGAGGATGTTTAAATACTAGATCAAGTAATTTCCTTGTTACCTGTCAATTTTAAATGTCTATACTTCAAACAAGAGAAAGATAACCTTTACTACCATAAGATGATGATTTCATTTAAACTAATATCTAGATAAATAAAGAATTGACAAACATAAACACATACATTAACATGTTGAACAGCAATGCAAACCACAAAATAAATTAGTTAAGGAATCTGCTATACGGTTGTACATAAAAGCATACAAGTACATATCTGAATCCATTAATGATGGATAAGTAACAGTATGTACACCATTTTTATTGTATAGACAATGAATGTCTGACTTCAAAACATCATCAGCATTACAAGTTATCTGTGATATTACTAAAATGTTCCATTTGCTGAATAATGTCACTAAATATTTTATACAAAATTATACAATTTCCATCATGTAATACTCATAATATGTGGCAATAATAATTTTTATTAACAAACATAACCTTTAAAAAGTGCATAGTGCATAGTGAAAATTGCTATTTATGGCTGACTGTCGACTTGGAAGCATGACAACAGATAGATAAGGTATATATAGATGAGACTGCATAGCCACAGATGGTGAATGGCGATGTAATACTGTACCTCAATAAAGTGTGCGTCACTACTACATAATTTTTTTTATATAGCTTTATAAACAGGGTACATGGATGTATGCTTGTGCCTTTGTTTTGACGCACAGACTGCCTTCCTGCTGAGACGCATTGGGTAGTGAACAGTTGTGTGCAGTGTTCACTGCAGTCTCTGCGGAATAACCACACTTAGACCTTATAACTTTTCAGACTTTCTTTATCAATCTACCAAGATGAAGAAGGCAGGGAGTAAGGCACGTGGTCGTGGAGTTTCTTCAGGGAGAGGACGTGGGGATTCTGTGGCTGCTGCGGCCCCCAGTGACACAGCATCCACCAGTTTTCCCCGTGAGCGTTCCTTTATGCGCACTTTTGTAGGAGCTCGGAGTACCCCCCTGCTGCGGGAAGAACAAATTGAAGCCGTTGTTGTTTGGATGTCAGCCAATGCATCGACTTCAATTGCTTCCACCTCCTCTCAGGACCACAGCACTGTTGGGCAACCATCTGTCTCTTCACCGCCTGGCAAATTGCCCAGGCAGTCAGAGAGTTCTGTACAGGAGCCAGCTGAGTGTCTGCTTCTGTTCTCAGAATCTATTGGCTTGCAAACAGGGGCCCAGCCAAGCAGCATTCTGTAATGTGAAGAGGGAGTATGCAGTGATGCGCAACAGCTGTGTCTCTCTGAATCTGAAGAGGCGGGTGAGACAGTGCCGATGGTCAGCACACCGCAGAACGCATCTGATGATGATGAGACCCAGGTGCCAGTTTCTGTTGAGCATGGTGCTGGCCAGACCACCCAACAGCAGGTGTTGGAAGAGGGTAGTGGAGATGATGAGGTCCAAGACCCAACATGGCATGAGGAACAGGAAGGTGGTGGGAGCAGCTCAGAGGAATAATAATAATATTTATTTATATAGCGCCATCATATTCCGCAGCGCTTTACAGTTTAGCAGTTTCAGAACACAAGTCATAAGTAACAACGTTAACAATACAATAATTTAAGCTAAATAAGTCGCCCCCGCTCGTGACAGCTTACAATGTACAATGAGATGGGGGAGATACAAAGTATAGGTGTTTATATACAATGGTGCATTTACAATGATGTTCCAGCCATCTTAAGGGACTGAGGGATGGAGATAGTGAATGGGCTAGAGACACACACACAGTTACACAGAATACATAGAATGACTTTGATTAGTGAATGTGATAGGCCGCTCTGAACAAATGTGTTTTGAGGGAGCGCCTGAAACCATGCAAATTGTGGATAGTCCTAATTTCTTGGGGTACAGCATTCCAGAGGATTGGCGTAGAGCAGGAGAAGTCTTGGAGTCGGGAGTGGGAGGTACGTATTAGTGCAGAGGTTAGTCGAAAGTCGTTTGCAGAGCGCAGCAGTCGGTTAGGCCGATAGATAGAAATGAGGGAGGAGATGTAGGAGGGGTGCTGCACTGTGGATAGCTTTGTGGCTGAGAACCAGTACTTTGGTTGAAAGCTGGGAGAGGCCTAGAGAAATGGTTAGTGATAGAAGGAAGATAGAGGAAGACATTGCCCCAACGGTACAAACAGGAGGGAGAGTTAGGCTGCAGACTCGGTTGCCTGTAGCCTCCAGTTTGGCACCTGTTCGGAGCAGTTGTCTTCCAAAAGTCAAAACGTGCGCTCCAGGACTTGCACTGCGTGGTCCTTTTTTCACACACTTGCACATGATATTTGCTATGTGAAATGCAAGCTGTGTAATCAAAAATTAAAAATAGCTAAAAGTGTCAGTCACCTCAATACCACAAATATGTGGAAACATGTGCGGACAAAGCACGTAGTTGAGTTACAAAGACACACTGGAGATGTAGGCCAACCTACAGCAGCACCTACATCTTCAGGTTGTGTTGAAGCCTCTTCATCGAGCTCACACACAGCTGGTTCTGCTTCCTCACAGGATCGCCATGGAAGAACCTCGGCCACTGTTGTCCAGAGACAAACTGTTATTCCACACACAGCAGCAAGTTCCCTGTCATCCTCACACTCCCAGGCCACAAAACAGCCATCGGTAGCACAGGCATGGGATAAAAGACGGCCATACTCCGCAAACCATGCACGAGCACAGGCTCTGAATGCTGGCATTGCAAAACTCCTGTCCCTTGAAATGCTGTGATTCAGGCTGGTGGAGACAGACAGTTTCCGTAACTGAATATCATTGTCAGTCCCACAATACAATGTGCCAAGCCGATTTCATTTCAGCAGGCAAGCCGTCCCTGGTCTGCAAAAGCATGTTGAGGGAAAAATTAAACATGCGCTACTAAAAGCCCTCAGTAGCAAGGTCCACCTGACCACCGATGCGTGGACCAGTACCCATTGTTATGATCTGCTACAACCAGTAAGGAAAGAAGGGAATTCTGTCCCTACAATACAACTAAGCTGAATCCCTACGATGTAACGGGGAACCTGATCCTGCGACCAGACCCGCTAAAGTCCTCATCTAGTGTGAACGAAGACCTATAGTTGCGAGGGAGTAATCCCTACAAGATCTAGGGACTGGGAGAAAAGGTGGACACCTCCTAACATAAATTGTAGCATGGATAATTAAACAGAAAAATAAATACTTTGTGATCCTAACATCAAGCAAAACTGACAGATTAAGGCACCTAAGCACCCGGCTAGCTTAACAGTAGATAATACAATGAAGTCAAGCAAAGCCAGAAGGGCGGAGCCAGACTAAATAGGGAAAAAAGGTCATGTGACCAGCAAACTGAAACAAAACCTAACAAGAGGGTTCTAACACCCATGGCCAGGGACAATACCTTTCCCTCACTGCCCATTGGGTCAATGTTGTGCAGCCGGGTACTGATCTTGCGAGTGGCGCTGTACGTGTTCTGCCAACTCCAAGGATTGCAGGAATCAAGTCTGTACACATTGATTCCTCCTCCTACTCCAGTTCCTCAGAATCATCGCTGCAGGAGCCGTCACGGTCTACCTCCACATGGACCCGTGAACGTTTACCTGTTGCGACCGATATGAGCACAGCCGTGTCCAAATGTCAACAGGCCGTCCTGAAATTAATTTCCATGGGGAATCTTAGCCACACAGCGCAGGAGCTCTGTAATGCCATAAAGCAGGAGAGCGACGTGTGGTTTTTGGAAGAGAATCTACAGGCAGGCTTGGTAGTGTGTGACAATGGCCGAAATCTGGTGTCAGCTCTGGGCCTTGGCAACCTCACTCACATACCATGTCTGTCATATGTGCTCAACTTGGTCGTGCAGAGTTTTTTGAGGGACTATCCAGATCTTGATGCACTGCTGCACAAGGTCCGCCTAGAGTGCGCTCACTTGCGACGTTCCAGCATGGCCAGATCGCTGATTGCAGCTCTGCAACGCAGATTTCACCTTCATGAACATCGCATCATATGTGACGTACCCACCAGGTGGAATTCCTCGTTACATATGTTGGAGCGGTTGTGTGAGCAGCAGCCAACAGTAATGGAGTATCAGCTGCATCAGGCGCAGTCAACTCGCAATTTGCGCCGTTCACACTTCACCACTACTGAGTGGGCCTCTATAATAAGAATAATAATATTATTTATTTATATAGCGCCATAATATTCCGCAGTGCTTTACAGTTTAACAGTTTCAAAACACACGTCATAAGTAACAACGTTAACAATACAATAATTAAAGCAAAATCAGCCGCCCCTGCTGGTGAAAGCTTACAATCTACAATGAGGTGGGGGAGATACAAAGTACAGGTGTTTATATACAATGGTGTTTTTACAATGATGGTCCAGCCATTTTAAGGGAGTGAGGGATGCATGGAGATAGTGAATGGGCTACACACACAGACTTACACATAGAATGACTTTGATTAGTGAATGTAATAGGCCACTGTGAACAAATGTGTTTTGAGGGAGCGTCTGAAACCATCCAAATTGCGGATAGTCCTAATTTCTTGGGGTAGAGCATTCCAGAGGATTGGCGCAGCGCGGGAGAAGTCTTGGAGTTGGGAGTGGGAGGTACGGATTAGTGCAGAGGTTAGTCGAAGGTCGTTTGCAGAGTGCAGCAGTCGGTTAGGCCGATAAATATAAATAAGGGAGGAGATGTAGGGGGGTGCTGCGCTGTGGAGAGCTTTGTTGGTGAGAACCAGTAATTAGAATTGGATCCTATAATGAATGGGCAGCCACTGCCAGTGTAATGAGTGGCGAATAACTCTATGAAGGATATCTGCCACGTTTTGCGTGTGTTTGATGAGTCAACGCGGATGGCGAGTGCAGATGATGCACTAGTCAGCCTGACTGTCCCCCTTATCTGCCTGCTTCAAAAAACACTGCAAGCACTAAGGCATGAGGTTTTGGAAGAGGTGGAGGATGAGGAGTCACAAATTCCATCACCTTCTGGACAGTCAGCGCAACGTGGTTCCTCACAAAGGGCTGGAGGACTTTCAAAGTACCATGCTGTATCAACAATTGAACCTCCAGAGTCGCTGTCTATATTTTCATAACCATTACAAACTTTTAATGTATTTACAAAGCACATAATGTACATTTTTTGTCTATCCTTTTGTAATGCTATTGTGTTTCCATAAACTGATGTTACAGAATTATGATACAAAGTTTTTAAATTTTGAGTTTTAAATTTTGTAAATTTATATGTATTTGAAGGACTTTGTGAGGAGGATGAGGAGGAGTCAATGGAGGAGGAAGACATCGCTCCAGAGGGAGGTAGACAATGCTCTAGTCAGTATGTAGACCAAGGGTGGGGTGATGCACAGCAGGCAGAGATGACGCCTCTTGCAGGGGACAACGTTTCTTGGCCAGTTGGGAGTCTGCAGCACATGGTTGATTTCATGCTGCAGTGGCTGAGAAACGACCGCCGCATCGAACACATTCACACCACGTCTGATTATTGGGTGTACACCCTCCTAGACCCTCGCTACCGGGACAACTTACAAAGCCTCATCACACCGTTGAACCGGGAGCGTAAAATGCGGAAGTACCAAGACACACTGGTGCAATCCATAATGTTCTCCATTCCAGCCGAGAGCGCTGCTGCTACTGCTTTACAAAGCAGCTCTGTGCGTCGAGGCAGTGGAGACAGCTCTGCAACAAGAGGGAGCACAAGCAGCGCCTCTGCACAGGGCAAGAACAGTATGTTCCAAATGTGTCGAATTTTTGTGGCAGCGCCACCAATGTCTACACCATCCGAGACGGCTCCAGTCAGCAGGAGGCAACATTTCCGTAAGATGGTGACAGACTACATGTCTTGCCCTCTCAGTGTACTCCCAGATGGCTCTTCCCCATTCAAGTTTTGTGTCTCTAAGCTGGATACATGGCCAGAGCTTAGCCAGTATGCATTGGAGGTGCTGGCTTGCCCTGCTGCCAGTGTATTATCGGAGCGCGTCTTTACTGCTGCAGGTGGTGTACTAACAGACCGTTGCATGCGACTATCCTCCGATAATGTAGAACGGCTTACTTTTCTGAAAATGAACTAGGCATGGATCTCGCCTGAATTTGCCTGTCCGGTTTCAGATTAACTAACTGGTTGGCAACGTTTTCCATGTCTCCTGTTATGTTCATCTTTCTACCACCTGAGCTATACTCCCTGGGCTACAACACTGCCAGTTGCTGCTCAGAAGTGTCGTGTCCACAGACCAATACACAAGCTATAGTGATAGTGGGGTTCAGTAACGCCTGCTGTTCCCCTGCTGCGTGTCTGACAAAAATTAATGCTGCTAACTCCAAATTAAAGTTCAAATTAAAGTTCAAACATCTCATACTAGGCCTCAGGCTACACCCTCCTTGACCCTGGGCTCAGAAGTGTTGGATGCACAGATCAAAACAATCGATGATGTGTTTGTGGGGTTCAGTAACGCCTGCTGTTCCCCTGCTGTGTGTCCGGCAAAAATTACTGCTACCTAGCTACACATATTGAAAAAAACATGACATGTTAAAGTGGCTAGTGCTACACATAGATATCAGGCTACACCCTTATTTCTAAGCTGTAAACAAGTGAAACGTCAAATTTAAAACCATTCAATGATTAGTGTTGGTAACAAATCTGTAACTAAATAATTGTGACATATTATGGCAGATATCCACATGTCTAACACAAATGCTAACACAAAAGCATACTTATGCTATAGGGTACTGATGGTGAACCTTCTCACTCCATAACTTTGACAAATCCAACTCACATCATGCCTCAAATGCTGCAATGTTGGAAGTGCATAATGTGGGTTGAACTTTGACAACAGCTGCAGTGCGAAGGTTATCCTTCTGTGTTCTTGGCTTTTAAATATAAAAGCATACAAGTAAATATAATAATACATTGTTGATTAAGGGACATGATGTACACCTGTAATATTGTGCAAACAATGGATGTAGGACTATTCCTCTTCAACATTACTTATATTTGTGTCATTTGAAAAAATACATATTTTAGTTAAAAATTAAAAACCCATGTTCAGTAGCTGTGAAAGGCCCGTTTGTGTACTTCTATATTGTTTGCAACCAATGTATTGTATACTGATGGAAGCACGTCACTGTAATAGATTTGAATTATTTTAAATAGAATAAAGCAGCACCAATTTTAGAAAAATGACAAGGATGAGCCAGTGACAGACACTCAGCAGAGTACACGCAGCGGTGGTTGAAGAAGTAAATGGAGCGTGATCTGCATTTAAAAAAAAAAAAAAAAAAAATACCTCACAGACTGCAGTGAACACTGAAACACAACTATTCACAATCTGTGAAAGGCTACTCCTTTGTCTACTTCTATAGTGTTTGCAACCAATGTATTGTATACGGATGGAAGCGCGTCACACTAATAGATTAGATTTATTTTAAATGGAATGTAGCAGAACCAATTGGAGATAAATGAAAAGGATGAGCCACTGAGACACGCTCAGCAGAGTACAAGCAGCAGTGCTTGAACAAGTAACTGGAGCGTGATGTGCACTCAAAAAAAAAAAACACAGACTGCAGTGAACACTGAAACACAACTGTCCACAATCTGGGAAAGGCTACTCCTTTGTCTACTTCTATAGTGTTTGCAACCAATGTATTGTATACGGATGGAAGCGCGTCACACTAATAGATTAGATTTTAAATGGAATGGAGCAGAACCAATTGGAGATAAATGAAAAGGATGAGCCACTGAGACACGCTCAGCAGAGTACAAGCAGCAGTGCTTGAACAAGTAACTGGAGCGTGATGTGCACTCAAAAAAAAAAAAACACAGACTGCAGTGAACACTGAAACACAACTGTCCACAATCTGGGAAAGGCTACTCCTTTGTCTACTTCTATAGTGTTTGCAACCAATGTATTGTATACGGATGGAAGCGCGTCACACTAATAGATTAGATTTTTTTCAAATATAATGGAGAAGCACCAATTGGAGAAAAATGAAAAGGATGAGGCACTGAGACACGCTCAGCAGAGTACAAGCAGCAGTGCTTGAACAAGTAACTGGAGCGTGATATGCACTCAAAAAATAAAAAACACAGACTGAAGTGAACACTGAAACACAACTGTCCACAATCTGTGAAAGGCTACTCCTTTGTCTACTTCTATAGTGTTTGCAACCAATGTATTGGATACGGATGGAAGCGCATCACACTATAATTTCTATTGAATGGAGCAGCTAGAATTACACTAAAGAAAAAAAAAAAGAGTCTGTGAGTGACACGTGCAGATGCCTACAGAAAGCGTTGGATGCAGAGCAAACTGCAGCGTCACCTGCACTCACACACACCTTGCAGAGCTGTTAAAACAACACTGCAGGCAAAAGGAAGCTTTACACAGCGGTTGGTGATAGCCTGCCTACAGCACAGTACACTAAATCGCTATATCTAACTGTCCCTCAGAGTCAGCAGAGTAGCGTTCTGTCCCTATCTGAATTCACAGCACAGTGACGCTAAAATGGCGGCGGCGCCTTTTATAGTGCATTCTGACATCATTTCAGCAGCCAATCACAGCCATGCCATTAGTTAAGATGACCGCAGCATTACAGGATGTGCCCACACTTCGTAGGATTCCTCATTGGCTGACTAAAATCACATTGCCTCTCAAAGAATTATGGGAACTTCCGATTCCGGTATACGATATTGAAAAAGTATTGGAATTAAGTATCGGAATTCCGATAACGCGAATATCGGCCGATACCCGATACTTGCGGTATCGGAATGCTCAACACTAGTCCAAACACAATCTGAAAGGGAGACTTTGCAGAAGATTCACTTACTTGATTGTTGTAGGAGAATTCCGCCCAGGACAGTAATTCTACCCAGTCATTATGATGAGCGTTGACGAAGTGACGCAGGTATCCAGCCAGGATTTGATTGATCCTCTCCACTTGCCCATTAGACTGGGGATGATATGCAGAAGAAAAGTCTAGTTCAATTTTTACCATTTTACAGAGTCCTCTCCAGAACTTAGAAGTGAACTGGACACCCCTGTCGGACACGATGTGGAGAGGAAATCCATGTAGACGGAAGATGTGCTGAATGAAGTGAGCGGCCAGTTCTGGAGCAGACGGGAGACCAGATAGCGGAACGAAGTGAGCCATTTTAGAGAAGCGGTCCACCACAACCCATACCACTGAGCAGCCAGAAGAAATGGGAAGATCCGTGATGAAATCCATCGCAATGTGCTGCCAGGGAGCGGACGGAATCGGAAGAGGTAGAAGTCTGTCAGCTGGTAGATGTTTAAAAGTTTTGTTACGGGCACATGAAGGACAGGCTGAAACGAACTCCTGGATATCCTTGCCCATGGTAGGCCACCAGTAATAACGGGAGATGAGTTGCTGCGTCTTTTTCTGACCAGCATGGCCAGCCAACTTAGAGGAATGTCCCCAGCGCAGAACACGGGTACGATCAGAAGCAGACACAAAAGTCTTCCCAGGAGGAAGCCGGGCCAGATCAGTGGAGGCAACAGAGACTAACTTAGAAGGTTCAATAATGTGCTGAGGTTCTTCCTCCAGTTCAGGGGCAAGAAGGCTCTAGAGAGTGCGTCTGCCTTGATGTTTTTGTCAGCTGGACGAAAATGAAGTACAAAATTGAAACGGGCAAAAAATAATGCCCAACGGGCCTGACGGGGATTCAGTCTTAAAGCAGTTTGGAGATAGGCAAGGTTTTTATGGTCGGTGAATATGATTACCTGGTGATGAGCTCCTTCAAGAAGATGTCTCCATTCTTGCAGAGCCAATTTGATGGCCAACAGTTCGCGATCACCGACAGAGTAGTTCCTCTCTGCAGGAGAAAAAACCTTGGAGAAAAAAACCACACGAGACCATCCGCCCGGTAGACGACTTCTGGGTCAGAACTGCACCTGCACCTATGGAAGAAGCACCAACCTCAAGAAAAAATTGCTCACTTGAATTAGGACGATGGAGAACGGGTGTGGAAGCAAAAGCTTTTTTTAGAGAAACAAAGGCCTCTTCTGCCTCGGAGGACCATTCCTTAGAGTTTACGCCTTTCCGGGTTAAGGCTGTGATTGGAGCCACTCGGGTGGAAAAGTGTGGAATAAATTGCCGGTAGTAATTGGCGAACCCTAGGAACCTTTGTATGGCTTTTAGCCCAGACGGACGAGGCCAGTTGAGAACTGCAGACAACTTCTCCGGATCCATCTTTAATCCTGTGGAAGATACAATGTACCCAAGGAAAGGCAAAGAAGACTGCTCAAAGAGGCATTTCTCATATTTGGCATATAGCCTGTTCTCTCTGAGTCTTTGTAAGACCTGGCGTACTTGCCGCCGGTGTGATGTTAAATCAGCAGAGAAAATCAAAATATCGTCCAGGTAAACCACGACACATGTATAGAGCAAGTCCCTGAAAATGTCTTTCACAAATTCCTGAAAAACCGCAGGTGCATTGCTTAGGCCGAATGGCATTACCAGGTATTCATAGTGGCCGTCACTGGTGTTGAAGGCTGTTTTCCATTCGTCCCCCTCTCTAATTCGGATCAGATTGTAGGCCCCTCTGAGGTCCAATTTGGTGAAGATCTTGGCCCTCGGAGACGATCAAACAACTCTGAAATAAGAGGTAATGGATACCTGTTTTTTACCGTGACCTGATTCAGACCCCGATAGTCAATGCAGGGCCGCAAGGATCCATCCTTCTTCTTCACAAAGAAGAATCCAGCTCCTGCCGGTGACGATGACTTTCGGATAAATCCTCTATCCAGATTCTCTTGGATGTAGTCCGACATGGCCTGAGTCTCTGCCTGTGAAAAAGGATACACTCTCCCGCGGGGAAGAGATGCTCCAGGAAGAAGCTCTATCTGACAGTCATACGACCTGTGTGGAGGTAGTCTCTCAGCCTCCTTTTTCCCAAAGACGTCAGAGAAGGTTCAATAGGCGGAAGGCAACCCTGGCAGGGTATTAGGCTGGACAAGAGGCGAAGCAGGTTGAATCCGGGTTAAGCAACGATTCATGCAGGTATCTCCCCAACGCAGAACTTCTCCAGTTTTCCAATTCAGGACTGGTTCATGCATCTGGAGCCAAGGTAAACCTAAGAGCATGGGATGGGATAAACCGGGATATACATAAAAACGCATTAGTTCAGTATGCATTAGACCTACCCGGAGTTCCACCAACTCGGTTTGAAACTGGACGGGCTCGGTCAGCGGTTTGCCATCCACAGCAGACACCTGTAACGGATCAGGAAGACGCTGGACAGGTAAGCAGTAATGATCCACAACCGCCTGCTGGATGAAGTTCCCTGCAGCTCCAGAATCCAGTAGACAATGTTCGGAGAATTTTATTGCCCCATAGGACACGGAGACTGAGATGTGTAAAGAGGGAGAGGACTGTTCTCTACCTAGGTTGGCCCCTCCTACCGGACCTAGGCACTGGAGTTTCCCGACTTTTTAGGACAGAGATGGATCAAATGTTCAGAACTACCGCAGTAGTAACAACCTCCCTCCTTGCGACGTGACTCCCAACGGCGGGTGGCCAAACTTACACGGTCCACCTCCATGGCCTCGGAGGAGGAAAGCGAGGTACCTGTTTTATACAAACTAGAGTCCAGGTGATAGGACCTTTTGTCCCGCTTGATCTCCATAGAACGCTCCTGAAAACGCAGGTCAATTCGGGTTGCCAAAGATATCAACTCCTCCAAGAGGGTAGGTCTGTCCCGTCCCGCCAGCTCATCCTTGATTCTTCCGGATAAGCCCTCCCAGAAGTTTGCAACCAGGGCCTCATTGTTCCACGATAATTCAGACGAGAGGGTGCGGAATTTAACAGCATACTGAGCTACCGTGAGAGTACCTTGGCGCAGGCGGAGCAGAGCTGAGGCAGTTGAAGTGGTGCGACCAGGTTCATCGAAAGTCCTGCGAAAAGCCTCTAGGAAAGATTGAAGATCGTTAACCAGCGAATCCCCTCTCTCCCATAGCGGGTTTAGCCAGGCGAGAGCCTCTCCTCCCAGGTGTGACATGATGAAGCCCACCTTGGGTCAGTCAGAAGCAAACATATGCCCCAAGATTTCGAAGTGTAGAGTGCACTGATTGAGAAAACCCCGACAAAGAGTAGGATCACCCTGGAAACGGGTAGGAGCCGCCAGACGGGGACCTTGACTTGTCATGGGAACTGGTACCTGAGTATTGATAGGAGAGTCAGGTGCAGACGAGGAACCCAAGGAATCCATGCGGGAAGACAAGCTGCGTAGATAAGTCGTGATCTTGTCCTGTTGAACTCCCAAACGGGTCACCTCCTGGTACAGGTCCGTGGTCGGAGATTTCTGGGATCCAGCGGGTTCCATGGCCGGAGCAATCTGTAACGAATGGAAGCGGAGGCAGAGGTGGTGAAGTTCACATTCGTTTTTATTTTTAAATGTGGAACCTCTAGACCACGGTCCGGGGGCTCCGAAGGGGCGTAACTAGTGAGCCCCGGGTACCCGTAGTAAGGCCCCTCGAACAGGACCAGAATGGAATACCCGGAGGACACAGGTGCTACCTCCAGTTAGACCTCAGACACGTGGCAGCTGTCCCAGAGGGACCCAAAGGTTAACAGGTGTTTACAGAGTCCGTGGAGGGTTCTCGACAGAGAAGGGTAAGTCCTGGTCCAGAATAGATGGTAACAGGCTGGCTTCAGTGACCTTGTCACGGTCCACGGGTACGGATGGCTGATGGCCAGTAATAGCTGAGATAGTCCGGGTTAGCCAGATACGGGTTAGCAATGATCTGAGGAGACAAACAGTATCAGCGAAGCACAGAGACTGCAAACGCAGCGCAGACAGATCAGGAACAGAACCGGATGTAGCAATGATAGAACACGTTGCTCCGGCACTCCCCTAATGGTGGAGTGACCAGATATAGTACTGAGTGTGCAGCCATTGGTTAATTAGCTATTTCAAAAAATGCACGCTGCCCCTTTAAGAGAGGCGGTGGGCGCGGCCTCGCGTCCTAAGCCGTCTATCAGGAGGCCTGCCAGCAGCGTGCCAGGAAGTGGAGGAGGACACAGGACGCCGTGGAGCAGATGGGACATGAGACCCCAGCCCACGCACAGACTGCTGCAGAGGAACGGGTGAGTGAGCCGAACAGAGTGCAGAGCCAGCGCTGGGACCGGGTGTAACAATGGTCATGTCTACGTAACATAGGAGAGACTCATTTCTCAAAGCATTCTACAGTGATAAATCCCAAGGTCTCATATCTTGTCCAAACTGGAGCAGTCTGGTTTTATCACAGCCCATAACCTTTACTCTACTTCTCTACAACGGCCAGAAACTATTGCCTAGTAACAGAATTTATTTCATAAAGACAAGATGGAGTTACAAACACAAAATGGAACATTCAGTTATGATCGTTCTTAATTTAGTCCTTCACATTCCCCCCTAGATAAATTTTGTTAACTTATGTCCAGCATCAGAGGTACTATCCCAAGCTATAAGCTCGAGGGGTACTGGTCTTCACATATCTGATGCCATGTTACCAGACATGGCTGTTGCGGCGTACCCATCCCCCCTGTATACTACAATTTACAAATAACAATTTTTGATAACGGTGATGGAGATCTTTTGAACATAGCCATGCGCTTGGCTTCAACATCTTCATCAGATAACTTCTTGAAATCGGTGTAGAGAAGAGCAGGGGTAACAACGCCTTTTGGTATCATTAGCTGTCCGAGTACAGAATTTCCTAATACATACAGAAATACACCAAAAAAACAACAAGTTTTAGTATTACATACATAACAAGAATAAAAACAGCAATATATAACAAACTTTTCAAGATTCCAGCTATCCAACCCCCAATTCCCTTAAACCAATTGGCTGGATTAAAAAGAAAATATCTGCCAGAGACTGGGAATTATTCAACAAATCTCTCAGTAATTTTTCATAATATTATATAAACTTATTATTCAAGGACATTGGGGAATTTAGACTATCCCATGTGGTTAACAATAATAACATGGAAAATACGAAAAACCAAAAAATTATGTCCCCTTTATTTGCTATTGGCCTGTTTAACCAGCTTGCAGTGCGATACGTGGATCCAAGTCGGTCTTCCTTCCAGTTTCACTGACATAGGGGTGATGAGGAGAAGTTAATAGGGACCGTCATACAAGGGTTCTAGTCCATATTTTCTGACATGCCTTTTCACAACCACAAAATCATCAGACTTCAAATTATAACAAATATCGGTTTCTGCTGAATCTGGAAGAGAAAAAGAAACTAGAGCATGGGTGTTAGCAAGATTTTTACTAATCTGAATAACATATTGAACAGCACGGTCAGATTCTTCTGATAACTACTGAGACTGGAAATTTGCAACTGGGGTTCTAGCACCAAACAATATCTCATATAGGGACAGGCCATATTTTGCAATAGGGGTAGTACAAATATGGTATAGTACAATGGGTAGGAGCTCTGGCCATGAAGCAGTAATCTCCTGCATCATTTTGGTCAATTGTCTCTTCAGTGTGTCGTTCAACCTCTCAACTTCCCCCTGGATTATGGATAGTACGGAGTATGGAGGGCTACAGTGGATCCAAGCATTGTTAGAACCTCCTGATACACATGAGAAGAAAAAGTCGGACCTTGGTCACTTTCAACGACTTCTGGAACTCCATATCTGCAGATAACTTCCATCACCAGTTTCTTTGCTGTGGTCTTTGCAGTCATGTTGGTAATGAGGAATGCTGCTGGCCAACTAGAGAACGTATCGACAACCACCAGACAATATTCATACCTTCCAGACTTAGGCATTTATGGTCCACATGGAGTCCAGTAGAATTTCTGTACCAGGGCCAGGGCCTGTTTTTTTCCTCGATGTATATGTTCATATGCCCATGTAGCAATAGCAGGGTACATCCGCTTAGGGAAACACACAAGTTGGTCCTTTTTCCAGAGGCGCCATTGTCTATACGTGCCCCATCAGCCTTCCACTGCTTCACCTCTTCTTTTGGAGATATTCTCTGTATTGTCATTAAGCGGTCTCGCGGGGTCCGACAGAAAACCTCAGTCTGTTGTAGATCATCAGGTTCTTGTAGAGTCAGGATCTCTTGCAACTGTTTACGCTGAGAGCGTGTGCTCACCATAGTTGGAATGGTTAGTTCAACGGGCAGAAGAGCAGCGGCCTTTGCTTGCAAATCCGCAAATACGTTGTCAATAGTCTGTGGACTGTTCCTAGGACCGTGCTCCTTGACTTTGATAATGGCCACCTGAGTAGACAATTTGATCGAATTCATAAGGGTTTTAACAGCTTCAGCATTTTTCATTGGAGTTCCAGCAGTAGTAATAAACCCTCGATTGGCTTATAGAGCTCCAAAATCGTGAGCAACACCAAATACATATCATGAGTCCGTGTATATATTAGCCCGTCTTTGGCCAAAGTACATGCAGTAGACAGAGCCTGAAGTTCTGCTTCTTGTGCTGACTGTGATGGCGGGAGCACAGCTGCGTGCACTACAGTGTCCTCTGTGGTGACAGCATATCCCGTGTGGAATCTTCCAAACTCATCAGCATATCTTGAATCATCCATGTATAACACCAGATCGGGATTTGGAAATCGCGGAGTAGCTGTTTCTTCAGTCAGAAGTTGGGAACAATCAGGTTGGAGATAATCCTCATCACTGCCATCTTTCTTGGGGACCTGCAGTAAAGTAGCGGGGTTGATTGAAGCACAGCGATACAACTTGGTGATACTCTGGCAACGGGGTCGAGGCGGGCCGAATAATAGTCCACTAGTCGTTGCCTATTGCCATGTGATTGTATAAGTACACCTGCTGCGTGTCCTTCATTCTCAGACACATACAAATAGAACGGAGGAGTATAGTCCGGGATGCCCAAGGCAGGGGCGGAAGCAATAAGCCACTTTAATTCAGAGAAGGCACGATAAAGGCTTTCCATACAAACCGATGATCTTTCCTTATAGTTCATTATACCGTCTCTTAAGGCATTGTAAAGGGGTTGCATTATGCGGGATACATCCGGTATCCACTGACAACAATAAGTACACAGTTCATTTTCATCTTTTGGGAAAGGAAGGGAGCTGACAGCTATTTTTCTTTCTTCTTTGAGGTATCTGACACCCTGAAGGAGACAGTGACCCAAAAATATCACTTGACCAAGACAGAACTGAAGTTTTGAGGCCGAAACCCGACAGTTCAGATCTGCCAGATGCTTCAGAAGACTAACAATAGCAACATGGCTTCCTGCTCCGTCCATACACACAACAAAAATCATCCACATACTGAAGAAGCGTAACATGGGGGTGGTCAATTGCCAGGGTAAAAGACACTCGCCCATATTTTTTACAAACTAATTGGGACTATTTAGGGCCCTTTGTGACAGAAATATCCACATCAATTGTCCTCCCTGATAAATAAATACAAACAGAAATTAACAATCTTGGTGTAATAGAATACTAAAAAACACATTGGCAAAATCGATAACTGTGAACCAAGCAGCATCCTGAGATATCTGGAACAAAAGAGTATATATATATTAGACACCACTGGAGTTTCCAGATCAGTAACTGCATTAACTGCCCATAATTCTTGTACCAGCCGGTACACAGGGGTTAAATTAAAGGGGGGGGCTGGAGTTTGCTATGTGGGCACTGATAAGAACTGTCCTTGGACCTGCATCTGCCTGCTTGCAGAGATGGGGGATAGAACTACTCCTGGCTGGCTTTTTTTTTTTCTTTTTCTTCCTGATATAGAATGCTGAATTCTTCTAACTTTTTTTTTTTTTCTTCCTGATACATTGTCCGGAGTGGACAGGGAAAACATACAGGATTACATTCTGGACAGCTTCAGTAAGTAATTGTTGGGACCTAGGCATATTTAGTAGGAGTATATCGTGATTTCATTGCATATATTACATATTGACACGGCAGCTGTCCTGCTCTGGTTGCTGGGACCTGTCCTATTTCTACCTGGCCATACGCTTGTATATACGAATTAGATTCGTCCTGTATCATGGGTCCGCCTTTCTGTGAAATTGTTGCGGCCAGTCCTCCAGCATAGCGGAGTTGATTATTTGCAGCATTTACTATGGCCCCAACATGCTGCTTCGTAAGATCCCCTGTCCCTATCCTAAAGAGCACATCACGACGGTGGGGTCCAGGAATAACATTGGAATATATTTCCTGAAAATCTTCTCTTTCCTCTGTGTATCCTGTCTCTGATGGGTGAATAAAGTAAGAGGGTTGGATAGATAGCAGAGACTGGTGCTGGCGGTGGTTGATAATAAGTGCCGTCAGCGTTTACCAAGAAAAAAGTTGAGACTACGACACTGCAACAGGTCTCTCTCCACTGAGAATTAGTAACTCCGCATACATCACAAATCCACCAAACAGGATCATAGGATGGGGGCGCACTGGCTTTTGGCAACTCAGGATATATTGGTGCCCTGGGGTTGAGGGGCACAGAGCTTACAATCAGAAAGAGAGTCTTAATTTCCTGGGGAGGGACCTTATTATTTAGCAGAGAGACCCCTTATTCCAAATCATCATTTTTAATTATTTGTCTTTCTAGTACTTTCAGTCACTTTCTCAGTTCCTTCCACAAAACATCCAATCTCTGTTACAGTAATAGACAACTTTCCTTTTTTCATTATAACCATAACACAAACAATCAGAATTCACTTTCTGTTTTCTACCTCCATATCAACGTGCCTTTCTTTCTAACACATTCATCTCATAGCGTAGGCTTCATCCCCGCCCTATGGAATGTCCTCTACATTTCTCACAGATTTTTTTTTTTCTTTCATCTCTGAACCATAAGACAGACAGTATCCAATCCATCACACAAATCCAAACTCTTCTTTAATTAAATATCCTTACTTAAATTGTGCCAAGTCCTAGAGCGGCCGTATAGTCTGTCGCACCGGGCCTATCTATCCCCCACAGGGATGGCCCCACAACAGGAGGAGAGCGTCTTAGACTATCCCTCCGGACACCTCTGGTTATATATATACATATACCGGAGTTATGCATCCTTCCCATCTTCGATCACTTCATCATGCCCGATTCTAACAGTGATCGGGATTTCAGGATATTTTGACTAAAAAGAGAGTTACAATCACTGATCAATCCGGGGTGTATGTTCCTTATGAGGTACGGTTCGAACACTGGGCCCCCAACGGAACTACACCTCTATATGATTCCACCCGAGAATCATCCCACCATCGGGGACAAACCTCAGATCCTCTTTCCAGCAACAAACACAGGAAAACCACACCAAACAGTCAGTCTGAACAGTATAACTGCCAACTTACCGTGGTTGTGGGGGGTGATCAGTCCCAATTTTCCAGTGCCTATGTCCGGTCCGAGGGTCCTTTGTCTTGTTGTCCTCCGAGTGCAGAGGCGTCACTATATGGGGGCCCCACGTTTGGCGCCATCTGTTAAGGTAGGATCTAAGTGACCCTTCACGGTTGACCTAGTGATTTCCAAATTAATTAAGTGAACGTTGCTAGCAACATAAATAACCAAACAGACGCGTGTGTTTCCATCTGGGAGGATCAAGCAAGATTCCTATCCCATGTATTACATCATCATCTTTTATAGTATTTAGTGAGCTTGTACTTTAACCAATACTATAAAACCACACCTACAACATTTAACCAATGAAAATACAAGAAAATTGACCTATAAGAATACAAGGAAATTAACCTATAAGAATACAAGAAAATAGGAAACTACATATATGGTCATATCTACGTAACATAGGAGAGACTCATTTCTCAAAGCATTCTACAGTGATAAATCCCAAGGTCTCATATCTTGTCCAAACTAGAGCAGTCTGGTTTTATCACAGCCCATAACCTTTACTCTACTTCTCTACAACGGCCAGAAACTATTGCCTAATAACAGAATTTATCTCATAAAGACAAGATGGAGTTACAAACACAAAATGGAACATTCAGTTATGATCGTTCTTAATTTAGTCCTTCACATTGGTATTTCTGTCAGGTTTTTTTTGGGTTGCAGTCAGAATTCTTTCCTATACTTTTACTATCTAGACAGATTGGGCCCCAGCGTTTGCTCATTCTGATTTCTGTCTGTGTTCATATTTTCTTCTTGTCTAAAGGGTATGCCACACTAAGCGAGATCGCAAACGAGATCGCTAACGAGATCACTAAAACGTCACTATTTAGCGATCTCGTTAGCGACCTCATTGTGTGTGGCATGTAGCAAAGATGTGGCCCCTGCTGTGATGTCGTGATCGTTCACTAGCGTTCTGGACCGTTTTTTGATTGTTGGCGTCCCACTGGTGAGCCTATATCGCTGTGTTTGGCACCTTTTGCAAACGACGAGCGACCTCGTTTGTGACGCATATGACTGTTTTGCGTCACGGAGTGGATCGCAATATCTGTAAGTTCTCTTTTGCGTCACAGAGACGATCGCAGAAGTTGCAAAGCAGGCTAGCAGGACGCAGAGAGCAGGAGCGATGCTGGAAATTCCTATGAATCAGAAGCGCTCAGTACATGCTAATGACAGATCCTAACGACCGCCAAAGTCGTTAAAGAGATCGCTGACCGCTGATGAGTCGTTTATGAGATCTCCTGTTTGGCAGCTACTAGCGACCTAAAAGAGATCACACCAGCGATCTCATTAGCTTGCGTCGTTATCTAGATCGCTAACGAGATCGCTAAGTGTGGCAGTACCTTAACCGCCATTACATGTTTGGGGGCTTCCTATTTCTTTGGGGATTCTGCTACGGGGCAGATAGCATTCATCTTTCTGCCTTTAGGTGTAGCTATCTCTCCGGCTGTGACGAGGCGTCTAGGATCACCGTAGGAACGCTCCACGGCTACTTCTAGTGTTGCGGTTAGTTTAGGTTCCTGCAATCCAATAGTTTCCAGCCTCTCTGGTGTATTGCTTCTTTGGCTATTTTTGCAATTTCTCCTCAGCTACCGAAGCATAACATTCAAGTAATTAAATAACTTAAGTGATTTTAGGTGTTCTTAGATTATTATGTAAATATGCTTATGTGGTCCTCCATTGAGTTACTCTCTTCATAATACATTTTTTATCAATTGTATGAATGTGTTAAACTTTATATTTTAAGAGACTATAGGTACCTATTTTGTTCTCTTTGTGGTGGTTACATGCAATGCATTATACATTTTCTCCCAATGTCCAAAGTGTATTTTAGCACACCCCTACATGTCTACTGCCATACGACAACCATTCCTCTTAACAGCAGTAAGATGAGTGCAAGGATAACAAATATTTTTAGCCTGTAACTATGAAAACTATTTGTTGTACAAAAACATTAGATACAATGTATAATCACATGTTCGGATTCACAATAAATATAAAATGTGCTAAAAACATTATTATAAAGGCTTCTCGTGCATTTTAAAATACCATAAAGCGTGTTTGATAGCACCTTTAACCCCTTAATCCCATTGGACGTACTATTCCATCCATGTGACCTGGTACTTAATTCCCAGGGACGGAAAATTACGTCCAAGGCGATCAGCTGATTATCACAGCTGACACCCGACCCTATGTGCCATGAGCGGTCACGGACCGATCCTGGCACATTAACCCCTGGCACATCACGATCAAACATGATCGCGGTGTACCGGGGCACAGGGGAGCATCGCGCAGGGAGGGGGCTCTCTGCGCGCTGCCCTGAGACCCTCAGAACAGCGCAATGTGTCGTGCTGTTCCGAGGGACTCTCCTCACTGCAGGACCCCGGATCCAAGATGGCCGCTGGGTCCTGCAGGGAGGCGGCTACCTCAGTGCCTGCTGAGAGCAGGCACTGAGAAGCCTGCAGCAGTGCCATAGCGATCGCTGGTGTGACAGAGTGCTGTGCAAACTGTCAGACCAGCGATCTGACCCTACACAGTGATGTCCCACCCTGGGACAAAGTAAAAATGTACAAAAAATAAAAATAAACATTTGTAAAAAAAAATTCCTAATTAATGAAAAAAAATATATATTCCCCAATAAATTCACTTCTTTAATGTAAAAAAAAAAACAATAAAAGTACACATATTTGGTATTGCCGCGTCCGTAATGACCCGTACTATAAAACTGTCCCATTAGTTAACCCCTTTAGTGAACCCCTTAAAAAAAAAAAAAAACAAGGCTAAAAACAATGCTTTATCATCATACCGCCGAACAAAAAGTGGAATAACACGCGATCAAAAAGACGGATATAAACATACATGGCACCGCTGAAAACGTCATCTTGTCCCGCAAAAAACGAACAACCATACAGCATCATCAGCAAAGCAATAAAAAAGTTATAGCTCGCAGAATAAAGTGATGCAAAAATAATTATTTTTTATATATAATCGTTTTAATTGTATAAAAGCGCCAAAACATAAAAAAATGATACAAGTGAGGTATCGCTGTAGTCAAACTAACCCGAAGAATAAAACTGCATTATCAATTTTACCACACGTGGAACGCTATAAACGCCCCTCCCCCAAAAGAAACTCATGAATTGCTGGTTTTTGTTCATTCTGCCTCCCAAAAATCATAATAAAAAGCGATCAAAAAATGTCATGTGCCCAAAAATGGTACCAATAAAAACGTCACCTCGTCTGCAAAAAATAAGACCTCACATAACTCTGTGAAAGAATAGAATAGAAAAATTATAGCTCTCAAAATGTGATGATGCAAAAACTACTTTTTGCAATAAAAAGCGTCTTTTAGCGTGTGACAGCTGTCAATCATAAAAACCTGCTATAAATAGTAAATCAAACCCCTCTTTATCACCCCCTTAGTTAGGGAAAAATAAGAAAATTAAAAAAAATGTATTTATTTCCATTTTCCCATTAGGGTTTGGGTTGGGGCTAAAGTTAGGGTTAGGGTTGGGACTAGGGTTAGGGGTGTGTTGGGGTTAGGGTTGGAGTTAGAATTGGGGGTTTCCACTGTTTAGGCACATCAGGGGCTCTCCAAATGTGACATGGCATCTGATCTCAATTCCAGCCAATTCGGCGTTGAAAAAGTCAAACGGTGCTCCTTCCCTTCTGAGCTCTGCCATGCCCCAAACAGTAGTTTACCCCCACATATGGGGTATCAGCATACTCAAGACAAATTGCACAATAACTCTTGGGGTCCAATTTCTTCTGTTACCCTTGGGAAAATAAAAAATTGGGGGCGAAAATATCGTTTTTGTAGAAAAAAATATGACTTATTATTTTACGGCTCTACGTTATAAACTTCTGTGAAACACTTGGGGGTTCAAAGTTCTCACCACACATCTAAATAAGTTCCTTTGGGGGTCTAGTTTCCAAAATGGGGTCACTTGTGGGGGGTTTCCACTGTTTAGGCACATCAGGGGCTCTCCAAACGCGACATGACACCCGCAGACCATTCCATCAAAGTCTGCAATGCAAAACGTCCCTACTTCACTTCCGAGCCCCGACGTGTGCCCATACAGTAGTTTTCTCCCACATATAGGGTATCAGCGTACTCAGGACAAATTGGAAAACAACTTTTTGGGTCCAATTTCTCCTGTTACCCTTGGGAACATAAAAAATTGGGGACTAAAAATCATGTTTGTTTAAAAAATATGACTTTTTTATTTTCACTTCCGGGCGTTATAAACTTCTGTAAAGCACTTGGGGGTTCAAAGCGCTCACCACACATCTAGATAAGTTCTTTTGGGGGTCTAGTTTACAAAATGGGGTCACTTGTGTGGGGTTTCCACTGTTTAAGCACATCAAGGGCTCTTCAAACGCGACATGACACCCGCAGAACATTCCATCAAAGTCTGCATTACTAAATGTCACTACTTCTATTCCGAGCCCCAACGTGCGCCCACACAGTAGTTTTCTCCCACATATAGGGTATCAGCGTACTCGGTACAAATGGGACAACTTTTGGGGTCCAATTTCTCCCCTTACCCTTGGGAAAATAAAAAATTGGTGACTGAAAGATAATTTTTGTGGGAAAAAATAGGATTTTATATTTTCATGCCCGGGCATTATAAACTTGTGTGAAGCACTTGGGGGTTTAAAGTGCTCACCACAGATCTAGATAAGTTCCTTAGGGGGTCTAGTTTCCAAAATGATGTCACTTGTTGGGGGTTTCCAATGTTTAGGCACATCAGGGGCTCTCCAAACACGACATGGCATTCAGCCAATTCTGCATTAAAAAAGTCAAACTGCGCTCCTTCCCTTTCGAGCTCTGCCATGCACCCAAACAGTGGTTTACCCCCACATATTGGGTATCAGCGTACTCAAGACAAATTGCACAATAACTTTTGAGGTCTTGTTACCCTTGGGAAAATAAAAATTGGGGTGAAAAGATCATTTTTGTGGAAAAAATATGATTTTTTAATTTTACGGCTCTACGTTATAAACTTGTGTGAAGCACTTGGGGGTTCAAAGTGCTCATCACAGATCTAGATAGCTTCCTTAGGGGTCTAGTTTCTAAAATGGGGTCACTTGTGGGGATTCCCACTGTTTAGGCACATCAGGGTCTATCCAAATGCGACATGGCGTCCAATCTCGATTCCAGCCAATTTTGGTTTGAAAAAGTCAAATGGCGCTCCTTCCCTTCCGAGCTCTGCCGTGCGCCCAAACAGTGGTTCCACGCACATATGGGGTATCATCGTACTCAGGACAAATTGGACAACAACTTTTATGGTCCAATTTCTCATGTTACCCTTGGGAAAATAAAAAATTGGTGACTTAAATATTACTTTGTGGGAAAAAAATAGGAATTTTTATTTTCATGCCCGGGCATTATAAAATTTGTGAGAAGCACTTGGGAGTTCAAAGTGCTCAACACAGATCTAGATAAGTTCCTTAGGGGGTTTAGTTTCCAAAATGGGGTTACTTGTGGGGGGTTTCCACTGTTTAGGCACATCAGGGACTCTGCAAACTGAACATGACACCCATCAAAGTCTGCATTCCAAAACATCATTACTTCCTTTCCGAGCCCTGCGGTGCATCCAAACAGTATTTCTCCCCCACATATGAGGTATCAGCGTACTCAGGACAAATTGTACAACAACTTTTGGGGTCCAATTTCCTTGGGAAAAATCAAAAATTGGGGACTAAACAATCATTTTTGTTGAAATTTTTTTTTTTCACACCCAGGCATTATAAACTTTAGTGAAACACTTGAGGGTTCAAAGTGCTCACAACAGATCTAGATAAGTACCTTAGGGGGTCTAGTTTCCAAAATGGTGTCACATGTGGGGGGTTTCCACTGTTTAGGCACATTAGGGGCTCTCGAAACGCGACATGGCGTCCAATCTCAATTCCCGACAATTTTGGTTTGAAAAAGTCAAACGGCGCTCCTTCCCTTCCGAGCCCTGCCGTGCACCCAGACAGTGGTTTTCCCCCACATATGGGGTATGGGCGTACTCAGGAGAAATTGCACAACAACTTTTTCTGTCCATTTTCTCCTTTTACCCTTGTTAAAATAAAAAATTTTTTGTAAAAGATCATATTTTTGACTAAAAAGTTAAATGTTCATTTTTTCCTTCCAAGTTGCTTCAGCTCCTGTGAAGCACCTGAAGGGTTAATAAACTTATTGAATGTGGCTTTGAGTACCTTGAGGGGTGCAGTTTTTAGAATGGTGTCACTTTTGGGTATTTTCTGCCATATTGACCCCTCAAAGTGACTTCAAATGTGAGTTGGTCCCTAAAAAAAATGGTTTTGTACAATTTGTTGTAAAAATGAGAAATCGCTGGTCAACTTTTAACCCTTATAACTTCACAGCAAAAAAAAAATTTGTTTCAAAATTGTGCTGATGTAAAGTAGACATGTGGAAAATGTTATTTAGTAACTATTTTGTGTGATATATTTCTCTCTTTTAAGGGAATAAAAATTCAAAATTTGAAAATTGAAAATTTTCAAAATTTTCACCATATTTCCATTTTTTTCATAAATAACCGCAAATTATATCGAAGAAATTTTACCACTATCAGGAAGTACAATATGGATATAAAACACACTGGCGCTAGCTACAGAGATATATTTAAAATGACCAAAAGATGTGTGAAGAGGCTGCTGGAGTTGAGTCAGCTGCTGTGCTAATGCCGACTCCACAGTAACCAAGTGTTGGTGTACATCAATAAAAAACTCACAATCAACTACCTGCGCCTCTACACCAATAAAACCATACAAAAATATCCCCACAAAGTTAAAAAACTGCTGGATGAATAGCGATATAATAGTGACAGATTATATAGCTGACATACATACAAGTGTTGGTTTAGAACACTTACTGTCACATCAGCAGAGGGCCGGGTTGGAGAGGAGGAAGTCCAGGCTCAGTACAGATGGTGGTCGGACCGCGCGCCCAGATCAGGCAAGCCGAATGGACCGGGGCAGGGAGCGTCCTCCCTGTTACTGGAACAACTCAGCGAGACTGGGAAACACAGAGTCCGGAAGTAGCGCGGCGTCCTCAGGCCACGAGGCGCCGCTAGTACGAGATGGACAGGACGGGGGCGGGACAAAAAATGGGTGACGTCACTGTAGTACCGTAGTACAAGAGGCAGGAAGGGGCAAAAATCGTTCCAACGCGTTTCGAAGGTACACGGACCTTCTTCGTCAGGGATCAAGACCCTTACCAGAGCCTGCCTTATGTACCTTTGACAAACCCCCGCCCTCTCGCCATGTGACAGCAAACCAAAGAAAAGAATATTGATTGTTACACTATGTGTCTGCAGAGAAGGCAGCAAGCAATAATAAAGCAAAACAATGTGCAAAGAAAAAAAGTAAAAAAGTATTGTTTGCATCTGTGTGGGTGGCATTGCCTGAATGATACCTTGAAAAATATATATAAAAATAAAAATAAAAATGAAAATCGTTTATTTAACACATTACATATATATACCATAGATAAATTGGGATAAAGTAGAAATGAAATAAAATAAAATAAAATAAAATAGAATAACATAACCCATGCAAGTTGTGAGAAAGTAAGACAGTACTTATGGCACTAATCTCACAAATAGTGGAGCTTAAACAATTTTTTTATATAAAGATACCCTTGCATGCGTATATTCATTATTCAGCCTAATACATGACTCCGGCTAAAAGAAGTTAAAAACCACCCCCTTACCCATATTCGTACAGGAGTAAGGCGTGGATGACATATTGCGAGACAGATTCTGATTGATGACCTAAGGAAACGCATATAATTCTATCTCGTGATTTAACCCAGTAGGGGCCAGGCTATCCAGGGTGAAAATCCATTGGGATTCCACCCTAGACATTTTGCTAATATAATCCCCACCCCTCTTATTTTTATGGATAACCTGTATGCCACAAAAATGAATGCCTCGAACAGATCTACTATGGCATTCACAAAAGTGTCTAGAGAGGGGGTGCCCTAAAAAGCCCTTTTTGATGTTGTTAAAATGTTCCCTTAAACGGTCACGGAGCCTGCGTTTTGTACGTCCTACATATATTTTGCCACAAGGGCACTTAATCAAATAAATGACTCCCGTGGTAGAACATGTAATGTAGTCTCTAATCTCGAATTGTTGTTTATTATGTGCATCTAGAAATATAGTCTGCCTAATTTTCTGGAAATGAGTCTTAACACAACATAAACACGTACCACAAGGTACAAAACCTCTAGAGGAGGTAGCTAGTGATGTACCAAACCTGTCCTTAATGGTGGGAGCAATCAGATTGCCCAAAGTTTGGGCCTTCCTAAAAATAAATTTTGGATGGGGTGCCAAAAATTCACCAATTTTTCTATCCCCCTTGAGGATAAACCAATGTTTAGATATTATGTTTCTAAATTGTTTATAATTGTGGTGGAACTGGGTAACAATAGGTAAGTCCCCAATTTGTTCTATAATAGAGGGTGAGCAAGTAGTCTCGGGTTGATCCTTATGGACCAGACTATCCCTAGGTAATTGCTCCACTTCTTTTTTATTTTTTTGTAACAATGACACAGGATAACCTTTTTCCATAAACTGTTTTGTTAAATAATCGGTTTCCTGATGGTAGTCCTGGATTCTCGAGCAATTACGTCTCACTCTTGTAAATTGGCCCTTGGGAATACTAGTTAGCCAAATGGGAAGATGACAGCTGCTAATGTCGATGTAACTATTAGCATCTACTTCTTTACGATGACATTTGGTACAGATGGTGTCCTTCTCAATAAATATTTCCAGATCCAAAAAGTTGACATTGGTTGTACTGGTGGTAGACGTGAATTCTAGGCCAAACGAATTGGTATTGAGGTTAGAGATAAACCTGTTAAGGCCCTCTACTGAACCTTCCCAGATAAATAGGACGTCATCGATAAATCTACGCCACATGACCAAACCAGGGTGTAGTTGGCCTGACTGAAAGATATATGACTCCTCCCAATTGGCTACGTACAAGTTCGCGTAGCTAGGGGCAAAACGGGTACCCATGGCAGTTCCCCATGTTTGCAGGTAGAATTGACCTTCATATGTAAAATAATTATGGTGTAGAATAAAACGAATACAATCAATAATGAACCTAATTTGTGCCTCTTTATGAATCCCCAATTTTCTGAGGAAATGTTCTGACGCTTCGCACCCCTTCTGGTGGTCAATCACAGTGTAAAGTGATTTGATATCAAGAGTGCCGAGTATGAAGCCCTTTTTCCAAGGAATTACCCCGAGGGCCTGTAATGTATGGCAGGTATCCTTAAGGTATGCTGGAACCAGGGCCAGGCATTTTTGGAGATAAGTGTCCACATATTTAGAAAGGTTTGAAGTGAGGCAATTAATGCCTGAAATTATTGGCCTCCCTGGTGGACATTCCTGGTTTTTGTGTAGTTTAGGAATGTGGTAGAATACTGCTACACTTGGAGTTTTATTCATCACAAATTGAAACTCTTTATTGTTTAGTATGCCATCATACTTGCCCTTTGAGGTTAGGATGTCAAGATATTGGATGAAATTGGTGGTTGGATTGAAACTCAGTTTCTTGTAGGTTTGTGTGTCACCAAGCAACCTAAATGACTCAGCATGATACATGGATTTATTAAGTATAACTATGCCCCCTCCTTTGTCCGCTGGGCGTATAATGATATCATTGTTATTCTGGAGATTTTGTATGGCCACTTGTTCCTGTGTGCTTAAATTGTGTGGAGTATATCTCCAGTTCTTAGGTTTCATCTTCCTGATGTCAGATACCAATATTGTTTCAAATGTGTGGAAGGCACTGGAGTACTCCTGGATTGGATTAAATGTAGATGGTTTAGCCAAACTAGTATGGTTAAATTGAGATGGTGCTACATGGGATTGGAGGGACGCCGCCGCTCCTTTCTTTAAAAAATACTTTTTAATAGCTAGGTTGCGTAGAAATTTTTTTAAACTAATATATAAATCGAATGGTTTAGATCTAATGGTAGGGGCAAATTTTAAACCCTTTTGCAGGAGAGAATAGTCGATGTGGATAAAGGGTAAGAGCTAAGGTTGAAGATTTTTTGAGTAGAAGAACTAGGGGTGGGATTGGAAACTACTTTTGTTTCGCTGGTCAACTTTTAACCCTTATAACTTCGCAGCAAAAAAAAAATTTGTTTCAAAATTGTGCTGATGTAAAGTAGACATGTGGAAAATGTTATTTAGTAACTATTTTGTGTGATATATTTCTCTCTTTTAAGGGAATAAAAATTCAAAATTTGAAAATTGAAAATTTTCAAAATTTTCACCATATTTCCATTTTTTTCATAAATAACCGCAAATTATATCGAAGAAATTTTACCACTATCAGGAAGTACAATATGTCACGAGAAAACAGTCTCAGAATTGTGAAGATCCGTTGAAGCGTTCCAGAGTTATAGCCTCATAAAGAGACAGTGGTCAGAATTGTAAAAATTGGCGCGGTCAATAACGTGCAAACCACCCTTGGGGGTTAAGTGGTTAATAGGAATGAGACACATCACATGGATTTATATAAATACAAATAATTGTTTTCTTTGAATAATGTCAAAAATTACACCAAAGTTTATTTTTTAATTGTTTATTTGACAATAAAAGAGCAGTACAATTTTCATCATGGAGATCTAGCAACTGCACTAAACGGAGACAATTCGTCTCTAGTTAGCTAATGTTAGGTCAATGCTTTGGGAGGTCTTCAATTAAGACCCTCTCAGTAAATTAGATTGTGTCAGATTAGATATAGCTTAGATCGAGGCAAGATGGTAAGATGAAATGACACAGGAGACAAGTCTCTGATTCTGAT
Source organism: Oophaga sylvatica (assembly GCA_033576555.1). Classification (NCBI taxonomy): domain Eukaryota; kingdom Metazoa; phylum Chordata; class Amphibia; order Anura; family Dendrobatidae; genus Oophaga; species Oophaga sylvatica. The sequence goes on along the minus strand of JARQOD010000005.1, from coordinate 2,651,304 downwards.
GCCAAAGTCATCTAACTGTATTGGGTACCCCAGCCAGCTTTTACAGTTATATGAAAAAGTTTGGGCACCCCTATTAGTCTTAAGCTTAATGTTTTATAAAAATTGGTGTTTTTGCAGCAGCTATTTCAGTTTGATATATCTAATAACTATTGGACACAGTAATGTTTCTGCCTTGAAATGAGGTTTATTGTACTAACAGAATATGTGCAATCTGCATCCAAACAAAGTTTGACAGGTGCATAAGTATGGGCACCTCACCAGAAATGTGCCATTAATATTTAGTAGATCCTCCTTTTGCGCCTCTAGTCGCTTCCTGTAGCTTTTAATGAGTTCCTGGATCCTGGATGAAGGTATTTTTGACCATTCCTCTTTATAAAACAATTCCAGTTCAGTTAAGTTTGATGGTCGCCGAGCATGGACAGCCCTCTTCAATGATCCCACAGATGTTCAATGATATTCAGGTCTGGGGACTGGGATGGCCATTCCAGAACATTGTAATTGTTCCTCTGCATGAATGCCTGAGTAGATTTGGAGCGGTGTTTTGGATCATTGTCTTGCTGAAAGATCCATCCCCTGCGTAACTTCAGCTTTGTCACTGATTCTTGAACATTATTGTCAAGAATCTGCTGATACTGAGTGAAATCCATGCGTCCCTCAACTTTAACAAGATTCCCGCTGCCGGCATTGGCCACACAGCCCCAAAGCATGATGGAACCTCCACCAAATTTTACTGTGGGTAGCAAGTGTTTTTCTTTGAATGCTGTGTTTTTTTGACGCCATGCATAACGCCTTTTTGTATGACCAAACAACTCAATCTTGGTTTCATCAGTCCACAGGACCTTCTTCCAAAAAGAAATTGGCTTCTCCAAATGTGCTTTTGCATCCCTCAGCCGACTCTGTTTGTGGCGTGCTTGCAGAAACGGCTTCTTTCGCAACACTCTCCCATACAGCTTCTCCTGTGCAAAGTGCGTTGTATAGTTGACCGATGCACAGTGACACCATCTGCAGCAAGTTGATGCTGCAGCTCTCTGGAGGTGGTCTGAGGATTGTCCTTGACTGATCTCACCATTCTTCTTCTCTGCCTTTCTGATGTTTTTCTTGGCCTGCCACTTCTGGCCTCAACAAGAACTGTCCCTGTGCTCTTCCATTTCCTTACTATGTTCCTCACAGTGGAAACTGACAGGTTAAATCTCTGAGACAGCTTTTTGTATCCTTCCCCTGAACAACTATGTTGAATAATCTTTGTTTTCAGATCATTTGACAGTTGTTTTGAGGAGCCCATGATGCCACTCTTCAGAGGAGATTCAAACAGGAGAACAACTTGCAAGTGGCCACTTTAAGTAGTTTTTCTCATGATTGCATACACCTGGCTATGAAGTTCAAAGCTCAATGAGCTTACAAAACAAGAAAAAGGGCTTTAGTAAGTCAGTAAAAAGTAGGTAGGAGTATTTAAAACAAGAAAATGATAAGGGTGCCCATACTTATGCACCTGTCAAATTTTGTTTGGATGCAGATTGCACGTGTTCTGTTAGTACAATAAACCTCATTTCAAGGCAGAAACATTACTGTGTCCAATAGTTATTAGATATATCAAACTGATATAGCTGTTACAAAAACACCAATTTTTATCAAACATTAAGCTTAAGATTAATAGGGGTGCCCAAACTTTTTCATATAACTGTATTCCCGCTGGACTGGGCGTATACATGCATTAGGTAATGGTGTTTTCCAGAACATATTAGTAAATCATTTATTACAGTAAATACATCTTGTTATGCATCTCATAGGTCATGTCTGCTTGACCAATTGGTTATCTAACATAAGAATTCAATAATCATCAGGTGTTCCCTTTGATGGACCCCCCAATACAGTTATTAGCAGTTATATCTTTATTACTCTATTGATTAATTGCATACTTCATCGTCATTAACTATAGTCATCATGGCGCTTCCCCATCATTAGGATGATTATCCCACAGTCCTAGGATCACATAGTCATCTTGTTAACTGACCTTTGATATCATATGCCACGTTATTGGTTCAATCATCAAATAATTTCATTTTGGAATATAGCAGAGAAAGATTCTTAAAGGGATGTGTATATGGAGATTCATAAGCTCTAGTATTAAGAAGGGTATTAGAATATAGAAGGGTCTTCCAGATCCCTATCATCTCCTCCTTTTGAGAATAGATATGACTCTACCCTGGATCCATAGGTGAGGGAGATCATATCCTTTTCTCAATTATACCATCTGTTCATAATCATCATTAGGAGGTTTCAGTCCAATATACATAGTCTTTTTAATGGAGGCATCTACCAGTCTCTGGAGTAGTCCTCTGATGCATGGGATACAGCAGTAACCGCAGACGACGAGTATGGCTGCCACAACTGCCAGGGAGATGAGAAGACTGGATACTAGATGCTTCCATCGTCCAAACCATGAGTCCAGCCAATCAGTAAACGGGTTGTCGATACCCGAATGTTCTGCCAGTTCATTAGGTAGCGATGTAAGACCCTCCAAAGCTGTCAGGAGTCGAACTCAGTACCTCTTGTCCACTGGCCAGCAGCTCTACCATCTGAGCTATTCTGCTGGCTGCAAAGTTCCTTGCTGAACCCAGATACCATTGACTGTTCTTCCTGATTGGCTACACCTAGTGCTCTCTTGATTGGGCCTCTGATTGCCAATTACACACCCTATATAAACCTGGCCCTGTGGGTGTGTCATTGCGAGATTATTGTGCTTCCAGCCTTTAGTCAAGCTCTTTCTCCTGCTGTTCCTGCTGCTACAAACACTGCTCTCCTGTGTACCGACCTCCTGCTGCCACCTGACTATGTTATCTGCCTGCTCCTCTGCTACCGAACTGCCTTTCCTGTGTACCGACCTCCGGCTGCCACCTGACTACGTTATTTGCCTGCTTCCCTGCTACAAACACTGCCTTTCCTGTGTACCGACCTCCGGCTGCCACCTGACTACGTTATTTGCCTTCTTCCCTGCTACAAACACTGCCTTTCCTGTGTACCGACCTCGGCCTGCCTTCTGACTACGCTACCTGCCTCTGCTTCCCCTAGTGTTTGCAGTAACATCGGCTCCAACCCAGACGGGATCCTGACAGAATAATCTCGCGCCAAAATGGAGTCCGCTGTGAACACCCTGAGGCGGCAAGTTACGGAGCTTCAAAGTTTTTGTACTGACTCTCAAGGAAAATATGCCAAGTTACAAACTGATTTCACGGCGATACAACAGGAAGTAATTGAGCTACAAAAACAACTACTGGACGTGCGCAATTCAGGGTCCGAATCAAACGCGTGGCTGCCGCTGCCTGCAAAGTTCAGTGGGGATCGCAAGCAGTACCGAGGATTCCTCAATCAATGCCGCATATACTTCCAGATGCAACCTGCTCCCTTTACCAGTGAGAGGAAGAAAGTTTTTTTCATGATAAATCTCCTGACGGATGAAGCTCTTGCTTGGGCTTCACCTTATGTAGAAAAAGACTATGCCCTCCTTAATGACCTGGAAGCTTTCATCGCAGCTATGAATCAAGTTTTTGATGACCCAAACCGCTGTGCCACAGCAGAAACCAAATTACATAATTTGCGCCAAGGACGTCGCTCTGTTGCGGAATATACATCGGAGTTCCGTCGCTGGGTGGCCGACACCACCTGGAATCCAGCGGCCCAGAGAAGTCAATTTCGACGAGGGTTATCAGAACCAGTGAAAGACGAGCTTGCCAGGGTTGAGACCCCTGACCAGTTGGAGGACTTTATTCAACTATGTATCCGGATTGACCAGAGACTTACTGAAAGGAGAAAGGAGAGACTGCGAGCACTTGGGAATAGCCCTGGCTTCTCATTTTCAGCATCAGACCACCAAGAAAAGACGCAAGTTGTGTCTGAACCGATGCAGATCGACGTCATCCGAAGACCACTCTCTGCACAGGAGAAGGAGAGGCGACGTGCAGAACATCTCTGCCTCTATTGTGGGGACCCTGGACACTATGCCATCAACTGTCCTAACAAAAGGACTATAGCCTTTACCAACAACAGGTCTGCCAGCAATACGGACCTTTCTCAGCAGTCGGATTCCATCTTGCAGACTATCTCATCAGTAACGCCAGAAATAGACAAAATACATACCACATCATCTCATTTTGTAATCCCCATTCAGGTTGTAATGGGCACCCAAAAAATACAATGCTCTGCCCTGTTGGATTCGGGAGCAGGAGGAAATTTTATGGACTTAAAATTTACACGTGATAATAATATTTCCAGTAGGACCAAATCCACACCAATTGAAATGGAAACTGTGGATGGATCACCTTTGTCTTCTGGACCTGTCACGCATGAGACAATCGAACTGGAGATTTGTATCGACCCGGATCATCATGAAGCTGTCAGTTTCCACCTTATTTCATCTCCGAAATTTCCGGTTATTCTAGGGATCCCCTGGTTTCAGTCCATAACCCTTCTATCAACTGGGCATCAAGGACCATCACCTTTCCATCTGACTACTGTAAGAATAATTGTCATAAGGAACCCCCTGTTCTCCAACAAGTCCAAATCTCTGAGATTTCGCATGAGAAGGAAGAGAAACTACCACCTCAATATCAGCAGTTCTCTGATGTCTGCAGTAAGAAGAAAGCAGATCAATTACCTCCTCACCGTCCTTACGACTGTCCCATTGAATTGCTGCCAGGAGCAACCATTCCATTTGGACGGATTTACAATCTTTCCGAACCTGAATTGAAGGTATTAAGAAAGTTCCTGGATGAAAATTTAGAGAAAGGCTTTATTCGACCTTCCACATCTCCAGCTGGGGCACCCCTGTTCTTTGTTGAAAAGAAAGACTCCACTCTGCGGCCATGTATTGACTACAGAGAGATGAATAATATCACTGTCAAGAATCGCTACCCGCTACCCTTGATTCCTGAACTATTTGAGAGACTCCGTTCTGCGAAAATCTTTACGAAGCTGGATCTTAGAGGGGCTTACAACCTCATACGGATTCGCCCAGGAGATGAGTGGAAGACGCCTTCAGAACGAGATATGGACATTTTGAATCTCTTGTTATGACCTTTGGCCTTAGCAATGCCCCAGCCACCTTTCAAATTTTATTAATGATGTATTTCGAGATTTCTTGGACCAATTCGTTGTGGCTTATCTCGATGACATTCTTATATTTTCAGACACCTTGGAAGAGCATCGCAGGCACGTCCAGTTAGTCTTGGAACGACTACAGGAGAACCATCTCTACATTAAACTTGAAAAATGTGAGTTTGAACAAACCAGTATCCAATTTCTGGGATATATCATCTCCCCAGAAGGTTTGAGCATGGATCCCGGCAAAATCAATGCTGTAGTAGACTGGCCTGTTCCAAGAAATTTAAAAGACGTCCAGCGTTTCATAGGATTTGCAAATTTTTACCGAAAATTTATAAAGAACTTTTCACGGATCATACTACCAATTACTACACTAACAAAAAAGACCAAAGCATTTTTCTGGTCTCCGGAGGCACAGGAGGCTTTTGACAAGTTGAAAACTCTTTTTACGTCTGCTCCATTGTTAGTACACCCAAATCCTGAATTGCCATTTACTGTCGAAGTGGACGCCTCGGACTCTGCAGTGGGAGCCATTCTGTCTCAGCGAGTTGGGGACAAGATGCAACTTCACCCATGTGCGTTTCTTTCCCACACCATGTCATCTGCAGAAAAGAACTACGACATTGGTAATAAAGAACTGTTAGCCATTAAAGTTGCCTTCTCCGAGTGGAGACATCTTCTGGAAGGTGCCAATCACCCTGTGACTGTCCTCACGGACCACAAGAATCTTGAATTCCTCCATACAGCAAAAAGATTGTCTGCAAGACAAGCACGATGGGCCTTATTTTTCTCAAGATTCAATTTTATAATTTCTTACCGGCCTGGTTCAAGAAATGGCAAGGCTGACGCCCTGTCCAGGATGTGTTCGGAACCTCAGGAGAGGTCTAGTAATGATGATACAATTCTAGGCCCTAAAAATTTTTTGGGAATATTGCACTCTAGAGGACTAGGTAATAGAATTAAAGATGGATATCAAGAGGACTCTTTCCTTAACCATCCTTCGGAAGACGTCGATCTTTCATTCAAAGAGGGGTTTTGGATGCAGAAACACCAAATATATGTACCTGAATCTTCTCGCCATTGAAGTCCTCAAAAGTGTCCATGATTCTAAACTGGCAGGACATCCTGGAGTTGCAAAAACACAAGACTTACTACTTCGTTTCTTTTGGTGGCCTAATTGTAGGAAGGACGTGAGGAAATATGTTTCAACCTGTTTAACATGCGCACGAAACAAGACCCCACGATCGTCTCCTCTAGGACTCTTGCAACCACTCCCAGTTCCATCCAGGCCTTGGGGATCTATTTCCATGGATTTTATTGTGGAACTACCCCCTTCCAAACAGATGACCGTCATCCTTGTCATAGTGGACCGACTCACAAAAATGGCCCACTTTTTTCCAACTGAAGGAATTCCTACTGCTGAAAAAACTGCAGAACTGATGATCAAAGAGGTATTCAGGTTACATGGAATTCCTGACAGCGTGGTGTCTGACAGAGGCGTTCAGTTTACGTCAAAATTTTGGAAGAGTTTCTGTACAGCCTTGGGAGTCACGGTGAATCTTTCTACCGCTTTCCATCCTCAGTCCAATGGCCAGACGGAGAGAACGAACCAGACTTTGGAGCAATACCTCCGTTGCTTCATTTCCTATCTTCAGGATGACTGGGTGGACTATTTACCAACAGCAGAGTTTGCCTACAACAACTCCATACATAGCGCTACATCTCAAACCCCATTTTTTGCTAATTATGGAGTACATCCAGTATTTATCCCTAATCTGCCAGTGAACACTCCCATTCCTGCTGTTAATGACAGGCTTACAAAATTACAGGAATCCCAGAAGGAATTATCAGAGATATTGCTCAAGACCCAGGAAGAATATAAGGAAGCAGCAGATAAACATCGGAGAGTGCCCCCTGCTCTTCAGGTTGGAGACAAAGTTTGGCTGTCCACTAAAAACCTTAAGACACATGTGCCATCCTCCAAATTGGGTCAGAAATTCATTGGACCTTTTCAAATTTCTGCAAAAATTAACCAGGTTGCTTTTCGTTTAAAACTTCCCAACAATCTAAAGATTCATCCAGTGTTTCACATATCCTTGCTCAAACCCTTCTGTGAAAACCCGTTTCCAGGAAGAATTCAGCCACCTCCTCCACCAGAAAGGATCCGTGGTGAAGAAGAATACATTGTGGATAAGATTCTGGACTCCCGAAAATTCAGAGGTAAACTGCAGTATCTGGTACAGTGGAAGGGTTACGGACCAGAGGAAAATTCATGGGAACCAAGGACAACGTCCATGCTCCTAGACTAACAAGAGCCTTTCATCAAAGGTACCCGGATAAGCCAGCTCCTGAGATGTCCAGAGGCCATCCTGGAAGGAGGGGAGTACTGTCAGGAGTCGAACTCAGTACCTCTTGTCCACTGGCCAGCAGCTCTACCATCTGAGCTATTCTGCTGGCTGCAAGTTCCTTGCTGAACCCAGATACCATTGACTGTTCTTCCTGATTGGCTACACCTAGTGCTCTCTTGATTGGGCTTCTGATTGCCAATTACACACCCTATATAAACCTGGCCCTGTGGGTGTGTCATTGCGAGATTATTGTGCTTCCAGCCTTTAGTCAAGCTCTTTCTCCTGCTGTTCCTGCTGCTACAAACACTGCTCTCCTGTGTACCGACCTCCTGCTGCACCTGACTACGTTATCTGCCTGCTCCTCTGCTACCGAACTGCCTTCCTGTGTACCGACCTCCGGCTGCCACCTGACTACGTTATTTGCCTGCTTCCCTGCTACAAACCACTGCCTTTCCTGTGTACCGACCTCCGGCTGCCACCTGACTACGTTATTTGCCTGCTTCCTGCTACAAACACTGCCTTTCCTGTGTACCGACCTCGGCCTGCCTTCTGACTACGCTACCTGCCTCTGCTTCCCTAGTGTTTGCAGTAACATCGGCTCCAATCCAGAACGGATCCTGACAAAAGCCTTTGTGATGCTTCCATCTGGGGCGGTATTATTCGGGATAAACGTGCAACAATACGTTTCCAAACATTTAACCCCTCACCCCCAAGGTGGTTGCACGTTAATGACCGGGACAATTTTTACAATTCTGACCACTGTCTCTTTATGAGGTTATAACTCCGGAACGCTTCAACGGATCTTCGCGATTCTGAGATTGTTTCTCGTGACATATTGTACTTCATGTAGTGGTAAAATTCTTCCATATAACTTGCGTTTATTTTTGAAAAAACGCAAATATGGCGAAAATTTTGAAAATTTAGCAATTTTCAAACTTTGAATTTTTATTCCTTTAAAACAGAGAAATATGTAACACAAAATAGTTAAGAAATAACATTTCCCACATGTCTACTTTACATCAGCACAATTTTGGAATCAAAATTTTTTTTTGTTAGGAAGTTATAAGGGTTAAAAGTTGACCAGCGATTTCTCATTTTTACAACAAAATTTACAAAGCCATTTTTTTAGGGACCACCTCACATTTGAAGTCACTTTGAGGGGTCTACATGACAGAAAATACCCAAAGTGACACCATTCTAAAAACTGCACCCCTCAAGGTACTCAAAACCACATTCAAGAAGTTTATTAACCCTTCAGGTGCTTCACAGGAACTAAAGCAACGTGGAAGGAAAAAATGAATATTTAACTTTTTAGCCACAAAAATGATCTTTTACAAACTTTTTTTTTATTTTCACAAGGGTAAAAGGAGAAAATGGACAGATAAGGTTGTTATGCAATTTCTCCTGAGTACGCCAATACCCCATATGTGGGGGAAAACCACTGTTTGGGCACACGGCAGAGCTCGTAAGGGAAGGAGCGCCGTTTGACTTTTTCAAACTAAAATTGGCTGGAGTTGAGATTGGACGCCATGTCGCGCTTGGAGAACCTCTGATGCGCCTAAACAGTGGAAACCCCCACAAGTGACACCATTTTGGAAACTAGACCCCCTAAGGTACTTATCTAGATCTGTTGTGAGCACTTTGAACCCCCAAGTGTTTCACAAAAGTTTATAATGCCTGGGTGTGAAAAAAAAAAAAAAAAATTCCACAAAAATGATTTTTTAGTCCTAAATTTTTGAATTTTCCCAAGGAAATTGGACCCCAAAAGTTGTTGTCCAATTTGTCCTGAGTACGCTGATACCCCATATGTGGGGGTGGAAAACTGTTTGGGCGCACGGCAGGGCTTGGAAAGGAAGTAGTAACGTTTTGGAATGCAGACGTTGATGGGGGTCATGTTCCGTTTGCAGTGCCCCAGATGAGCCTAAACAGTGGAAATCCCCCACAAGTGACCCCATTTTGGAAACTAGACCCCCTAAGGAACTTATCTAGATCTTTGGTGAGCACTTTGAACCCAAGTGCTTCACACAAGTTTATAATGCCCGGGCATGAAAATAAAAAATCCTATTTTTTTCCCACAAAAATTATCTTTTAGTCACTAATTTTTTATTTTCCCAAGGGTATCAGGAGAAATTGGACCACATAAGTTGTTGTCCAATTTGTCCTGAGTACGCTGATGCCCCATATGTGGGGGGAACCACTGTTTGGGCGCACGGCAGAGCTCGGAAGGGAAGGAGCACCATTTGACTTTTTCCAACCAAAATTGGCTGGAATTGAGATTGGATGCCATGTTGCATTTGGAGAGCCCCTGATGTGCCTAAACAGTGGAAACCCCCACAAATGACCCCATTTGGGAAACTAGACCCCCTAAGGAACTTATCTAGATCTTTGGTGAGCAATTTGAACCCTCAAGTGCTTCACACAAGTTTATAACGTAGAGCCGTAAAATTTAAAAATCATATTTTTTCCACAAAAATGATCTTTTCACCCGAATTTTTATTTTTCCAAGGGTAACAAGACTCCAAAAGTTATTGTGCAATTTGTCCTGAGTACACTGATACCCCATATGTGGGGGTATACCACTGTTTGGGTGCATGGCAGAGTTTGGAAGGGAAGGAGCGCCGTCTCACTTTTTCAACGCAGAATTGGCTGGACGCCATGTCGTGTTTGGAGAGCTCCTGATCTGCCTAAACAGTGGAAACCCCCACAAATGACACCATTTTGGAAACTAGACCCCTCAAGGAACTTATCTAGATGTGTGGTGAGAACTTTGAACCCCCAGGTGTTTCACTAAAGTTTATAACGTACAGCCTTAAAATAAAAAATCCTTTTTTTTTTTTACAAAAATGATTTTTTCGCCCCCAATATTTTATTTTCACAAGGGTAACAGAAGAAATTGGAACCAAAAGTTGTTGTCCAATTTGTCCTGAGTACGCTGATACCCAATATGTAGGAGAAAACTACTGTATGGGTGCACGTCAGGGCTCGGAAGGGAAGTAGTGACGTTTTGGATTGCAGACTTTGATGGAATGGTCTGGGGCGTCATGTCGCATTTGGAGAGCCCTGATACGCCTAAACAGTGGAAACCCCCCACAAGTGACCCATTTTGGAAAATAGACCCCACAAGGAACTTATCTAGATGTGTGGTGAGCACTTTGAACCCCGAAGTGCTTCACAGAAGTTTATAACGCACAGCCGTAAAAATAAAAAATCCTTTTTTTTTTTACAAAAATGATTTTTTCGCCCCAATATTTTATTTTCACAAGGGTAACAGGAGAAATTGGACCCAAAAGTTGTTGTCCAATTTGTCCTGAGTACGCTGATACCAATATGTGGGAGAAAACTACTGTATGGGCGCATGTCAGGGCTCGGAAAGGGAAGTAGTGACGTTTTGGATTGCAGACTTTGATGGAATGGTCTGGGGGCGTCATGTCGCATTTGGAGAGCCCCTGATGCGCCTAAACAGTGGAAACCCCCCACAAGTGACCCCATTTTGGAAAATAGACCCCACAAGGAACTTACCTAGATGTGTGGTGAGCACTTTGAACCCCGAAGTGCTTCACAGAAGTTTATAAGCACAGCCGTAAAAATAAAAAATCCTTTTTTTTTTTACAAAAATGATTTTTTCGCCCCCAATATTTTATTTTCACAAGGGTAACAGGAGAAATTGGACCCAAAAGTTGTTGTCCAATTTGTCCTGAGTACGCTGATACCCAATATGTGGGAGAAAACTACTGTATGGGCGCATGTCAGGGCTCGGAAAGGGAAGTAGTGACGTTTTGGATTGCAGACTTTGATGGAATGGTCTGGGGGCGTCATGTCGCATTTGGAGAGCCCTGATGCGCCTAAACAGTGGAAATCCCCAACAAGTGACCCCATTTTGGAAAATAGACCCCACAAGGAACTTATTTAGATGTGTGGTGAGCGCTATGAAGCCCCAAGTGCTTCACAGAAGTTTATAATGTACAGCCGTAAAAACAAAAAAATCTTATTTTTTTTACAAAAATAATATTTTCGCCCCCAGTTTTTTATTTTCCCAAGGGTAACAGAAGAAATAGGACAAATTTCACAATAACTCTTGGGGTCCAGAGTACGCTGATACCCCATATGTGGGGATAAACTACTGTTTGGACGCATGGCAGAGCTCAGAAGTGAAGGAACACCGTTTGACTTTTTCAAGCAGAATTGGCTGGAATGGAGATCAGACGCCATGTCACATTTGGAGAGCCCCTGATGTGCCTAAACAGCGGAAACCCCCAATTCTAACTCCAACCCTAACCCCAACACACCCCTAACCCTAGTCCCAACCCTAATCCCAACCCTAACCCTAATCCAACTCTAACCCTAATCCTAACTTTAGCGCCAACCCTAACCCTAACTTTAGCCGAAACCCTAACCCTAACCCTAATGGGAAAATGGAAATAAATACATTTTTTTTATTTTATTATTTTTCCCTAACTAAGGGGTGATAAAGGGGGGTTTGATTTACTATTTATAGCGGTTTTTATGATTGGCAGCTGTCACGCTAAAAGACGCTTTTTATTGCAAAAAGTAGTTTTTTGCATCGCCACATTTTGAGAGCTATAATTTTTGCATATTTTGGCCCACAATGTCATGTGAGGTCTTAATTTTTGCGGGACGAGGTGACGCTTTTATTGGTACCATTTTTGAGCACGTGACATTTTTTGATCGCTTTTTATTTCGATTTTTGGGAGGTTAGAATGAACAAAAATCAGCAATTCATGAATTTCTTTTGGGTGAGGCGTTTTTATTGTTCCGCGTGTGGTAAAATCGATAAAGCAGTTTTATTCTTCGGGTCAGTACGATTATGGCGATACCTCATTTATATAATTTTTTTATGTTTTGCGCTTTTATAGAATAAAAACAATTTTATATAAAAAATAATTATTTTTGCATCGCTTTATTCTGCGAGCTATAACTTTTTATTTTTTTGCTGATGATGCTGTGTGATGGCTCGTTTTTTGCGGGACAAGATGACGTTTTCAGCGGTACCATGTTTATTTATATCCGTCTTTTTGATCGGTGTTATTCCACTTTTTGTTCAGCGGTATGATGATAAAGCACTGATTTTTTGCTTCGTTTTTATTTTTTATTTTTTAAGGGGTTCACAAAAGGGGTTAACTAGTTGGACAGTTTTATAGGGGGGGTCGTTACGGACGCGGCGATACCATATATGTGTACTTTTATTGTTTTATTTTTTTTATTTACAATAAGTAATGAATTTATTGGGGAATATTTTTTTTTATTTTTTATTTATTTTGGATTTTTTTTTACACATGTTTATTTTTCCTTTTTTTAACTTTTTTACTTTGTCCCAGGGTGGGACATCACTGTATTTCATCAGATCGCTGGTGTGACAGTGTGCACAGCACTCTGTCACACCAGCGATGTGACAGGCAGTGCAGGACGCTTCCTCATGCCTGCTCTCGGCAGGCACTGAGGAAGCCGCCTCCCTCCAGGACCCCAGCGCCATCTTGGATCCGGGTCCTGGGAGGGAGGAAGCCCTCAGAGCAGCGCGATCACATCGCGCTGCTCTGAGGGTCTCAGGGGGGCGCGCAGGGAGCCCCCACCCTGCGCGATCCTCCCCTGTGCCCCCAGTACACCGCGATCATGTTTGATCGCGGTGTGCAAGGGGTTAATGTGCCGGGAGCGGTCCGTGACCGCTCCTGACACACACAGTCATGGGTGTCAGCTGTGATAATCAGCTGACACCCGGCGGCGATTAGCTGCGCTCCCTCCGGGAGCGCAGCTAATCGCCTATGACGTACTATCCCGTCCATGGTCAGAATGGCACGGGTTTTATGGACGGGATAGTACGTCTAATGTCAGAGAGGGGTTAAAGATCCCTCCCCTTTCCGCTAGCAACATGTCTAAGGCCATCCTATGCTGCCGTGTCACCTTTATTGCATCCATAGTGAAATTTATAAACCTCTGTTGATTATAGTAAATATAATTTATCCAATCCACATTCTTATTTAGGGTTGCCTACCAGAAGAGAACTGACTCAAATCCTGCTGCAATATGGTTCCTAGCTTTGTACTCGTCTGGGACCCCTCTTGGGACTCCTATACTGTCTATATAGATCCTTGGGTCAAAAGAGCCAGCAGGTGTTGATGTTCTGTTTCTACGTAGAATCTCAGCATTTATGTTACCCTTTGTTATCTCTTCTGAGGAAATTATTTGGAATGGCATGAGCACCTGAGCTAGAGCACAGCTGCCAACCCAATTAGTTGGCAGGCGGGCCCTTAATCTCATGTCCCCACACAGCCACCAAATATCACTTCTTGCTGCACTGTGATTATCAAACTACTTAGCTTTGTAACCATCCATGTCTGAGTCTATGGGAATGGTATTTTCACAAAACTCTGAGGTTAGATTTTCTACCCGTCTTCCTATTCCTACCCCTGTCCCTTTCCTTTGAAAACAAGTGTAGCTGCCAGGGTATGGAAAAACTCTAGGAGGTACTTGATCCGTCTTTGCTATTGGATACAGAACTGAAAGAGAATGGCAAATAGCATTATCAGTAGGGTCATATGAGACATTATATAAGGCTACCATACATTGTAGACCTGTTTGATCTTCGGTTGATAGTCTAAGGGGAATTGTACCTAAATGGAGTCTGGGAGTTGCACAAGCAATGCAGTTGGACTTATTATTTTGCTCTGCTGTATACTTCACACACATGAGCCACTCATTTCTTTCTGTGTAACCTGTTTCTATGGCTAACTTCTCCTCGTAGCTCATTTCCTCAGAGACTGTAGACCTTGATTTTCCCTCTGTCTTACTCACACTTTCACTGTCCTGTTGAGGAATAGCCTTCAACCAAAATTTCTCCTGCTGTATTTCTCTTTGCAGAACATATAACCCCAACACATAAAGTCCTTCATCCCCAGGAGAGGGCTCCTCTATGGCAATGATGAGAGGGTTACAGGATGATCCCCAGACTACAGTGTTTGGATCATAATCCCATCTTGGATGTGCCATAACAACTCTCATCCTTTCCAGAAGAGGCCTTTCTGATGCACTAACATGGCTTCCTCTGGCCTATGTCTCCATGAAGCCCCCATATTCCAGGCTGCCTCTGACCAAGAGTAACAATACTCATTCCCAGGTCTGGTTATACATATAAATACTGCCGCTTCATCAATCCCTGTGAGAAATTTGTACTGAGGATCACTGCTTTTTCTACCAAACTTTTCCCATTGACATTTTACTATGTGACATAAATCAAATCTAAAAGTAGCAGAGTTCTTAGATGTATCAAACCACATGGTTATTTCTGTTCCTTTCTGGGTTATCTCAGCCGTTTGTATTGGTAGGCCTGTCAGCACCATCAGAAGCAGGAAAGTCATTCTACCGCTTCAGGTCCTTGTAGTAGTTTGCATGGCTCCAGATAGGCTTTTCCAAACCTTCACTGATGTAGCTGTAGTAAGTCAGTCCCCTGGAAACAGAATCAAAAACTTGTTTATGTACAGATGCGAGTATCCTTTTTGGAGGCTCTGACCACAGCTAATGAGGCTGCTGCACTGGAGGTGCGATGTTTTGCAGCTACCGGCCCAATCTTGATGTTGACCAAAACACCCCCCTTTCTTATTGCTGCGTTGTCTTTGTGAATCCCAACATATACATAACACTCAAATGAAAATTACCTCTCCAGCAGAAAAGGTCAATAAGGGTCTCTCAGATGTAGTGGCTCTTAAGCCCCCGTCTCACATAGCGATATCGCTACCGAGATCGCTGCTGAGTCACTAGTTTTGTGACGCAGCAGCGAGCTCACCAGCGATATCGCTGTGTGTGACATTCAGCGACGATCAGCCCCCCTGCCGGGTATCGCTGATCGTCGCTGAAATGTCAGGACATTTTTTTGATCGCTGGTCTCCCGCTGACAGGCACGCATCGCTGCGTGTGACAGGCGGGAGACCAGCGATCCGCTGGTAACCAAGGTATACAGCGGGTTTCCAGGCGCGGGGCTGTGCCTATAAACCCACTGTGTACCTTGGATACCAGCGCCCTGATGCAGGGAGCTGGTAACCAAGGTACACAGCGGGTTTCCAGGCACTGCGCAGCGCCTGGAAACCCGCTGTGTACCTTGGTTACCAGCTCCCTGCATCAGGGCGCTGGTATCCAAGGTATACTGCGGGTAACTAAGCGATGTTACCCGCAGTGTCCTTGTGCTGATCGCTGCCCTGAGCTGCCTGTTTGGCGGCTCAGCAGCGATAATATAGCGATACACCAGCGATCCTGATCGTTGTCGGGATCGCTGGTGTATTGCTATGTGAGACCCAGCCTTTAGCATCCGGAAGGCTTCTGACCCCCCACTGTGAAGAGTCAACACACACAAGCACATACATTCCTACCTGATGGTAGTTGTATGAAGTCAGTCTGCTGGCATTGGAATGATCATGAATAAAGGCAAAAAATGGAGTAAGAAACACTTAATTTATTGCAAAAAAGTCAATTTATTTAGAAAAACGTACATGTGTACATAAAACATCACACCATGGTGAAATGACCCTAACATAAAAACTTGTAATTAACACTTAGGGCCAGAGTTTTAATGGTATAGCGGCAGGGAAAACCTGAATTATAACAGGAATACACCCAAATATATGGGAATACTGAGGCAGCTAACAAAACACGCATGTGCTACAATAGTGCACATTGAATATATATCGCTTGCAACCTGCGAGCATCTATCATAATAGCATGAATATAAGCTGCCACAAGAAGATTGCTTACCCTTAAAGTAATAAACAGCCGCTGACTCTGGACCCACGTGTGACCCTTGACGCGCGTTTCGCGTTTGCTTTTTCAAAAGCAGTAATCAAAGCAAAAGGTGGCTGCTTTGAAGAACCTAGAATATAAGACATATTTTCAGTTGTTTCACACTTTTTTGTAAAGTGTAATGTATAATTCCACATGTGATAATTCATAGTTTTGATGCCTTCAGTGTGATTCTACAATTTTCATAGTCATGAAAATACAGAAAAATCATTGAATGAGAAGGTGTGTCCAAACTTTTGGTCTGTACTGTATGTGTGTCACGTTACTCGCGATACAGGACTGGAAGTCAGTGGCCGGAGCAGAAGTGTGCAGATGAGCGGACCGTGGAAGGACTTCTGGAAGTGCCGTATATGGCAGTGGTGGTTCACTATGTCGGCAGATGCCGGAGCCCGCCCGAGCACGGGCCGGCCGAGATCACACACAAGCACCAAGTCCGTTTAGATGATAGAGTTGGAGGTAGGAACAGCAGGGTTTCCACAAGAGACAGGAAGATGCCAGCAGAACACCTTCCAGATCAGGAGCTCAGATATTTTATTTTTTTTTTTCCCCCAGATGGGAAGTTCCACAGTCAGATAACCAAAACTATAAAGAACTCGACTCCCAAACAGCGTGTACACTTACATAATGCAGCAGCTGTTCCCATCATCATCGGAAAACCAACTTTATTTACAAGCACAAAAAAAAACACAAAACTAAGACACATTAACAAGGTGTTTCCACTTTTTAACTTTCCAAATTCCCTCTGCGTCCTCCTCCCCCCTCTTTCTCTTATCACACACAAAGCAAAAATACAATTTTCCCAAAACAATTTTTAAACAATTTTTAACCTCAATCTCCTTCCTCTTAAACACATACACGTTCCTCACATCCCACAACACCTCTTTTATACATGCAAGCATCAACCACAACACTCTCTCCTTTTCTCCACACATACCCAACCCAAACATAAATAACTCAAATGTCAAAAAATTCACATCACACAACTCCTTACACAACGGGCCCAAACCTGAAATCACATTTCTAGGATACTGACAATTCCAAAACAAATGCACCACACTCTCTCTCCCACCACATCCCCTCCTCGGACACATCTCACTCCTCACTAAACCCCGGTTTCTCTGGAAGTCTCTCACCGGTAACACCTCATGCAATGACTGCCACACAATCTCGCTCTGTCTATTTGTCATACCATCCATACGTACCTTCTTCCATACCTTCTGCACATCACTTCCTCTCACCATATAGATACCACATTCCATCTCTCTACACTCAATCATCCTATATACCGCTTTCTTCTTCTCTAACAACCTCACATCCACATCACACAGTTCATACTTCACCAAAAATTTGTAAACCCACACATACCACACAGGCACCTCAAAAGCCACTGGGCACCTTAGATCCCTTTCCCGCCACTTCAAACGGAACAGAAAACTTCCAAACAAATACCTGCACATACATGCACACTTCCCATCCATCCTAATCACACCCAATACAAACACCATAATATTCACGCCAAAAAATACATTCAAATTTGGGAATCCCAACCCCCCCTTATCCATTCTCTTCATCACAACCTCTCTCCTTGCACGCTCCATACTTGAACGCCAAAAAATACAAACAAAACCCTATTTAATCTTCTAACACACATATAACCTGATGGAAAAACCACCGCAACATGCAAAAAAATTGGTAACACCACACTCTTAATAACTAAAATTTTACCAAAAAACGTCAGATCTCTCATCTTCCAAAAATTTAACTTGCGCTCCACTCTTTCTCTCACATCCACCCAACTTTCCTCTCCATCCAACTTCTCTGAAAATTTCACCCCCAGCACCTTTATCGGTCCACTCACCACATTCACCCCAATATCATTGCTCAGAGTCCTCCCACCAAAAATCTTACATTCAGTCTTCTCCCAATTCACTTTAAACGCAGACGCTCCACAAAAAACGGATACCAACAACTTCACACGACGCACCGAACACTCTGAATCACACAATACACACACATCATCCATGTAGCCATTCACCTTCCACTCCCTCCCCCCACCCCCGGCACTTGCACACCCCGAATCACCTTATCTTTCCTCAACATACACAACAACGGCTCAATCGCGCAAATGAACACGACAGGGGACAATGGGCACCCCTGCCGTACACCGGAAAACACATTCACTCTCCTCCCTACATTCCCATTCAACAAAACACAACTATAAATATTTTTATACAAACTTCTCACTCTCTCAACAAACTCAGCCAGAAAACCCATCTTCACCAACACTCTAAACAGAAAACCATGCGCCAACCTATCATACGCCTTCTCAAAATCCAAACTCAACACATACACCCCCTTCTTACGGTTCAAACAGTCCCACAAACAATCTCTCAGCATACACACACCCTCATGTAACCGCCTTCCAGGCACCGCACAACACTGCTCCTCACCCACCACACTCCCTACCACATCACGCATCCTATTTGCCAGAAGCTTCGCATAGATCTTATAATCACAATTAAGCAACGTGATCGGCCTCCAGTTTTTTAGATTTTTCAAATCACCTTTTTTTGGCAACAACACAACCACTCCTGCACGCATACCATTCGCCACCTCTGCATTCGCCCACATATACTTACATACATCCACAAAATCCTTCCCAATCACATCCCACATCACACGATAAAATTCCACCGGGAGACCATCATCCCCCGGCGTTTTATTCAGCGCCATGCTACACACCACCTTCCATATTTCTTCACTCGTCACTCCCCCATCAAACTCTCCCTTTCTGTCCCATTCAATCTATTTTCCAAAACACTCAGCACATCACTCTCCAAACCTTCATCCCTCCATTTTACTGCATACAAATCATCATAAAACTTTGCCACTTCCTCACATAAGTCCGCACCACTCACTTCATTTCCATCCTCTCCATTCAAAACACTCATGCTCTGTCTTTTTACAAAAACTTTCTTGAAAAAAAACCGTGAACACTTCTCATTCTTTTCCAAGTTCTCTATTTTAGCCCTATACACAATACTCCTCCCTCTGTCTCTCAAAAACTCATTCACTTCTTTTTTCACTCTCAACAAATCTTCACTCACATCCATCCCTCTCTCTCTTAGCTTATATAACACACTCAGTCTTGCATTCAACCCAGCAAACCTTTCTCTCTTAGCAGCTGCACACTTGTAACCAAGTTTTTTTTAAAAAAACCTTGGTTTTCCATTTAACCCAATCCCACCATTCACACACATTACTGAATTCACTTCTGCTCTCACACCACTCCTTATAATGCCTCTCATACTCCTCTCTCACCTCCACCCCATCCAGTAAACTCACATTCAGCTTCCATATACCTTTCCCAGTTACCTCCTCAGTATGCACATCCACTTCACACTTCATACACATATGATCTGAAAACGGCACACTCTCCTGTGCATAACTAACAGCAATCAGGTTTTTTGAAACAAAACAATAGTCCAGTCTAGAAGCCACCCTCCCACTCTCAGAAAAAAACATATTTAACAATGGAGTTACTTTACACTCCCTCTGCATATCCCTCAAACCAAAATCACTCACCATGTCCATTAACTCTTTCCTTGACACATCCACATTCACCTTTCCCACATCAACATTCATATCACCCACAATCACAACAGGCACTCTACCTGGAATAAAAAACTTAATTTTTTCAAATAAAACTTTACGCTCCTGTTTTTCCACAGGAGCATACACATTAATTACACAAAAACGAATATTTCTAAACTCAAAATTTGCTAACATACATCTTCCAACCTCAATCACCATATAGTCACACAAACTCACATTACGCCCCTTCACCAAAAAACCAACACCGTCATTTCTATTGCATGCACTCCCTGACCACACAGACGCACCATGAGGCCATTCACTCCCCTTCACACCATCCACAATCCCACACTCCTGTAAACAAAAAATTTCCGCATTTTGCGCTGCAAAAAACTCAAAAATGGCCGCACGCCGAAACTTATTTGTAAAAACCCTCACATTTTGAGATATAATTCTAACACCATACTAAAACACAAAACAAAAAGCTTAAAAAAAACACTTGTCCAAAGAAGCCAAAAAAGGAAAAAAAATGCAAAAACAACCTACAGATATAACTTGACACACATTACATAAAACACACAAAAAAACAGATAGCTTTGCTCTTTAAGCAATGGCTATGTACACAAAAAAACCCTACCTGGCTACTGGAAAAGTAAAACGTACTTAACCAGTACCGCCAGTGTCCTCCTCCACCATTTGTGCCGAGCAGCTTTCCGAGCCGCTGGCCTCCATATACTCCTCCAACCGTGCCTTTTTCTGCCCAGTCTTCCTCTGGGCCATTCCTTCTTCCACCACCTCAATGTCTCTGTTTTCCCCACCACCCTCCCTTTGACACTTTAACCCTCCTGAGTCCTCTTCCGAGGAGAAGGCACCAATATTTCTCGGATCAGACTCATGAACCAAAACCTCAGCCTCCTCCTCTGCCACAGATATATCGAAATCCATCAGGCATTCTGACCATGATTCAGCGACTGGGACTTCTTTTTTTACTTCTTTTTTAGGCCATGCACGCTCCTCTCGCCTTATGGCCTTCCAAAATTCCTTGTCCTCCTTTTCCTCCTGTTGCTTCTCCCTCCTTCTCTCAGCCTCCTTGTCCTCCGTCTCTCAGCAGGAGTGGGTGGCGCCCTCACAACGCTTTGCAGCGCGGCGACTTCGCTTTCTCTCCGCTTCTTCTCCTCCTCCCGCCTCTTAACCTCCTCCTCTCTCTTCCTTTCTTCCTCCCGCATCCGCTCCTCCTCACGTCTCTTTCTTTCCTCCTCCTCTCTAGTTGACCTCCTCGGCACACCAAACGGGCAGTCTCTATACAGGTGCTCTGAACTGCCACACCTGTCACATTCACGAGGCATCAGACACCTAGCCGCCACATTACCCTCTTGCTTGCAATTATAGCAAACCAACTCCTTGCTACACATGTTTAGCAGGTGCCCGAACTGAAAGCACCTCCTGCAGTATAGTGGCTGCCCTGGGTATGACAGGAAGCCCCTATGACCCGCCACTGAAAAGTTCGCTGGTGGGTGGGTGAAACCTCCCAAACAACCTGGGTCCTTCTTCAATTTCACCCGAAACACATGCTTGCAGTTGAAAATGCCCAAGACATTTTTCTGCTTCTCCCCTCCCTTCACGTATTCACAGTACCGCTCCAGGAACTGCTCCAGTAGTGCTACTTCTGTATAGGGGTTGTACACAGTCACAGTCACCACTTTTTCCATGAGCCCAAACAGAGGCTCCACCCGCACTCCCTCCAGGCATGGATCACCTTCATTACTTCTGAGCCATTCAAAAACGGTCAAACAGCATCCCTCATTCACAAAGGTTACATCATATGTACCTTGACTCCGGAATTCATTGACGCTGTAGATATCCTGACGATGGGCTCCAGCCTTTCCCTCCAACAGGTCACGAACGACGTACACCAGGTTGTTTTTCTCACCACCTTCCACCACCACACGGATCGTATTCTTTATGAACATCCTCAGTCCAGACTGCCGATACGGATACCGCAGTAAAAATTCAACAGCACACTGCCAGCAAAGCCCCTGGATCACTCCAGTTTGCTTCACTCAGTTAGACTGAGCACCACAATATACTCAGCAACAGGAAGCTGCACAGGGCCAGATATATATAGCAGGTCCAATCAGTCTTAATCAGGGTGAGAACAATCAGCAGGGCAGGTGATGATCTCTATCCAATCAGTCTCAATCAGTGAGGGAACAATCAGCAGGGCAGGTGATGATCTCTATCCCAGACGAAGTTCATATGGTTTCAGGCTGAAGTTATTCAAGTTCCGAATAGCTCCACAGCAAGGGAACAGACCAGCAAGCCATGGTTCACAGGTTCAAATCCTAACAATACTCCCCTCATAATGGCGGCCTCTGGACGCAACTTGCCCAGGTTTTGCAGGATACCGCTGGTGAAATTGTCTAATGAAACGAGGAGCATTGACGTTGCTTACTGGTTCCCATGAATTTTCCTCCGTGTCGTAGCCCTGCCATTTGATTAAATATTGCAAACGATTTCTGTGTATTCGGGAATCCAAGATCTTTTCCACCACAAACTGCTCCTGTCCGTCCACTTCAATTGCATCGGGAGGCGAAGGGGATCGTTCTGGAAATGGATTGGCTGTGGCGGCTTTCAACAAAGACACATGAAAAACAGGATGAATCTTCATTGATGTTGGTAGCTGTAGACGTACGGCCAATGGACTCACAATCTTACTGATTTTGTATGGTCCCACAAACTTTTGTCCTAATTTAGGAGAAGGAATCTTCAATTTCAAATTCTTAGTGGATAACCACACTCGATCTCCAATCCTAAACGTGGGAGTGGGTCTCTGATACCTGTCGGTTGCTTTTTTATATTTCTCCTGAGCTTCCTTTAGAGTGTCTTTCAGAACATTCAGATTTTGCTGTAGCAGAGAGATTCTTTCTGCGACTGCTGGTATTAATGGTGCCACAGGAGTTTTGGGAAGGATGTTTGGGTGATATCCCAGATTTGCAAAAAATGGCGTCTGTTTCGTAGAGGCATTCTGTGAATTATTATATGAAAATTCCGCAAATGGCAGCCGATCTACCCAGTCGTCTTGCAGATGGCAAATATAACAAACGAAGATACTGCTCCAGCGTCTGATTTGTACGTTCTGTCTGGCCGTTAGATTGCGGATGGTAAGCGGTTGACAATCGTACTGTGATGTCTAGCGCTGAGCATAAACTGCGCCAAAATTTAGATGTAAATTGCACACCTCGATCTGAGACGACTTCATCCGGCACTTCGTGGAGGCGAAAAACATTGCAAATTATCAGGTCAGCTGTATCTTTTGCTGAAGGTAGACCTGAACACGGGATGAAATGCGCTGCTTTTGTAAGTCGATCCACTACTACCAGAATGGATGTCTTTCCCTTGGACTCTGGTAGATCTACTATAAAGTCCATTGAAATCGATCCCCACGGTCGTGTTGGGATGGCGAGAGGCTGCAATAGTCCCATAGGGGATGCACGTGGAGTCTTATATCTGGCACAGATGTCACAGGAATTAATGTACTTCTTCACGTCTTCTTGAAAGTTCGGCCACCAAAAGAAACGTGACAAAAACTCCTGCGTTTTCTGTGTCCCTTTGTGTCCTGCAATTTTAGAATCGTGCACTAGTTGTAGGACTCTTAACCGAACTGCTTCTGGTACATATAGTCGTCGACCATCAGTCCATACTTGATTTTTAAAAAACAGATGCACGTCCCCTAATGGACGTGATAGAAACGAGTCTGTTTCGTATGCTGCTTTCAAGTCTTCCAGCAAATCTCCATCATGTATTACTCCCAAGATCTTAGTATCTGCTACAATGGGTTTGGGTGTTGTTACAAGATTAGCCTCGCTTGAAAACATTCGGGATAATGCGTCTGCTTTCTTGTTACGGGAGCCTGGTCGATATGAAATTACAAAATTGAATTGATTCAAAAACAGACTCCAACGGGTCTGCCGAGGAGAGAGGCATTTTGCAGACCTGATAAACTCTAGATTGCGATGATCGGTCAACACCAAAATTTGTTGTGCAGCCCCTTGGAGATGATGTCTCCACTCTTTGAATGCTGATATGATGGCGAGCAATTCTTTATTTCCCACGTCATAGTTCTTCTCGGCTACAGACATACGTTGTGAGAAAAATGCACATGGATGCAGCAACTTCTTTTCCCCTGTCCTCTGAGAAAGGATAGCGCCGACCGCACAGTCTGAAGCATCCACCTCGATGATAAAAGCCAATTCAGGGTCAGGATGGCGTAATATGGTAGCCGTTGTGAATTTCCTTTTTAAACGAGAGAACGCTTCTTGCGCTTGGGGTGTCCAGATGAATTTTGCTCCTTTTTTTGTTAGTTGCGTGATGGGTACCACGATTTCTGAAAAATTCTTAATAAAACGTCTGTAAAAGTTGGCGAACCCCACAAAACGCTGAACTTCTTTCACATTGTTAGGGATAGGCCACTCGGTGATAGCTTGCGTTTTCTTAGCATCCATCCATAATCCTTGAGGTGAAATGACGTATCCCAAGAACTGAATCTCTTCTTGATGGAATTCACATTTTTCTAATTTAATATATAGCAAATTCTCCCTTAAACCGTTGTAGCACTTGTCTTACGTGCGTCTGATGTTTCTCCATAGAGTTTGAAAAGATCAGGATGTCATCTAGATAAACGACCATGAACTGATCCAACAGGTCTCAGAAAATATAATTTGCCAGGTGCTGGAAGGTAGCTGGAGCATTAGCGA
Source organism: Oophaga sylvatica (assembly GCA_033576555.1). Classification (NCBI taxonomy): domain Eukaryota; kingdom Metazoa; phylum Chordata; class Amphibia; order Anura; family Dendrobatidae; genus Oophaga; species Oophaga sylvatica. The sequence continues at coordinate 2,626,709 of JARQOD010000005.1, read as the reverse complement.
GTCCGAAGGGCATCACTAGACTTTCAAAGTGTCCGTATCGGGTACGAAAGGCCGTTTTCCATTCACCTCCAGGCTTTATACGTACTAAATTGTATGCCCCACGTAAATCTAACTTAGTGAAGATCTTCGCACTTTGTACTCTTTCTAGGAGTTCCGGGATCAACGATAGAGGATAACGGTTTTTTACCGTGACTTTATTAAGCTCCCTGTAGTCCACTACTGGGCGTAATGTTCCATCCTTCTTCTTGACAAAGAATATAGGGGCTCCAGCGGGCGAAGATGATGGACGAATAAATTTTTTGCTTAGGTTTTCATCAATAAATTCTTTAAGAGCCTTCAGTTCAGGACCCGCTAAAGGGTAGATAGTTCCAAACGGTATAGCCGCCCCCGGAAGTAGTTCTATTGGGCAGTCGTATGGTCGATGCGGAGGAAGTGTATCCGCTCCCTTCTTGTCACAGACATCCAAGAAATCTTCATACACCGCTGGGAGCTGAGGCAATTCTGGATTCTGAACTGCTTCTAATGTGGATTCGCTTGGAACCTCCGTCTGAACTTCCTTTTCGGGGAAACTGATCTTTTTCATCTCCCAATCGATGATAGGATTGTGCTTATGCAACCAAGGCAAACCTAAAATGAAGGGAAAATGTGGAGAAGAAATAATTAGGAATGTCAACATCTCACGATGCTGCGGCTCAATATAGATCTCCAAAAGTCCTGTCTCATGATCCACTGGCCCCGAATTCAGTGGAGATCCATCTACCGTCTCCATCACAATAGGTGAACTTCTTTTCTGCATATCTATGCCATGATTTTGAGCAAATGCAGAATCCATGAACATCCCGCTGGCCCCAGAGTCGATCATGGCTGATGCAGTGATCCACTGGGAGTTAACCTTCAGTTTGATAGTTACAAAATAATGGGATTCTCGGCTCTCCTTCCTGGTAGGTGGAACTATGGATGATATGGACTGGATCTCATCTTTAGCATAATCAGTCTCTGAGGTGAAAGACTCCTCGTCGGAAGAATCAGGATCCATTATAGCAGCCACCATTTTTCTTGAACGGTTTGTGGGACGACTTGGACAGTTAATAAGAAAATGTCCTGCTTCCCCGCAGTACAGACATAGATTCTCTTTAAATCTCTGTTCCCTTCGTTCTGCACTCGCTCGTCTCTGGATCGCATCCACTTGCATTGGCTCTAGTTCTGTATCTCGGACATTCCGGCTAGGCACTTCTTTAGTGACCGATGGCAGGGAGGAGTTATAAGAGTTAGTTGAACGATTCATGGAGGTCCACTTCTCTTGTCGTTTAGACAGACGGGTGTCAACCCGGATGCAATGCTTGATGAAATCATCCAGATCCGAAGGGGTCTCTCCACGGGCAAGTTCGTCCTTTACTGCACTAGAAAGTCCTCTTTTAAAGAAAGATACTTTTGCTGCATTATTCCATTCAGTGTCAACGGCCCACCTCCTATACTCCATAGCATACTCTGCGACGGGGCGTTTGCCTTGTCGTAATGCCAGCAACGTTTATTCAGCGGTAGCTGCACAGTTTGGGTCATCAAACATCTGCTGCATCGCTCGAATAAACTCGTTCAGATTGTCTAAATGTGCGTCCCGAGTCTCAATCAGAGGATTAGCCCAAGCGATCGCTTTGTGGGTTAACAGCATAATGATGCATAGCACCTTTGACCTATCAGTCGGAAACTGATTAGCATGTGTATCGAAGAACAGGTAACATTGATTCAAAAATCCACGAAATTTATCTCGATCACCGCCAAAACGAAAAGGTGGTAGCTTGGGGGGCGTGGCAGACGCTGAGACGGAAGCTTGACCTTCTTGCTGGGTAATTCGAGCAGTCAACACTTGTACTGCATTCTGCAGATCTTGGATAGCTTGTTGGTGGTTCTGGACATTATGATCGCTTTGTGCAATAAATGCGTCCATCCGTGCTTTTCCATTCACCTGTTCCGTGTGCAAACTGGACATTTCACCCTGCAGTTTTCTGACACGTGTTTCCAAAGTTTCTGCTCCAGCGGCCTCCATTTTTGAGAGGCTGAGTATTCTGTCACGTTACTGGTGATACAGGACTGGAAGTCAGTGGCCGGAGCAGAAGTGTGCAGATGAGCGGACCGTGGAAGGAATTCTGGAAGAGCGTATATGGCGGTGGTGGTTCACTATGTCGGCAGATGCCGGAGCCCGCCCGAGCACGGGCCGGCTGAGATCACACACAAGCACCAAGTCCGTTTAGGTGATAGAGTTGGAGGTAGGAACAGCAGGGTTTCCACAAGAGACAGGAAGATGCCAGCAGAACACCTTCCAGATCAGGAGCTCAGATAATGCTTCACTCAGTTAGACTGAGCACCACGATATACTCAGCAACAGGAAGCTGCACAGGGCCAGGTATATATAGCAGGTCCAATCAGTCTTAATCAGGGTAAGAACAATCAGCAGGGCAGGTGATGATCTCTATCCAATCAGTCTCAATCAGGGAGGAAACAATCAGCAGGGCAGGCTGAAGTTATTCAAGTTCCGAATAGCTCCACAGCAAGGGAACAGACCAGCAAGCCATGGTTCACAGGTTCAAATCCTAACAATGTGGTGTCCCCTATTCTACCTGTGTTGTGCACATGTTGGTCATGCTTGTGTGAAACTAGTAGTAAACATTATAAAAAACCAGGAGCGAACCAGTCATGCCATCCTTGGGCATGTGCATTTGACCATGAGCTTTTTGAACAGCTGTACGGTACGAGAACCTTGGCAAGCATTTCCGCTGCCCTCACCATCCACATCTTCATGGTCCTGTGTTCCAGCTATTGACCAGGTCTCTGTCTCTCTTCACCGGTGACTGGCTGAGTCAGAGCCTGCAAGAGACTTAAATCTAGCTGATTGCACTCAGTTCTTACCATGACCAGTGGAGGTGTCTCAGAGGCCTCAGTTTGTCCTTCCTCCTTTGCTACTTCCTTAGCTACATGGTCTGCTTTCTCCATCGCTCTGGATTCGCTGGTTCTGGAATCTGTATGTGTCCTTACCTGCACTATTGGAGACCTTCCTTGCGAGTGGCAAGGCTTCCATGAACTGTTTAATGAGATGTGCATACTTGACAGGAATATCTGGTGATGTGTAGCCCCTTTAAGCGCTTCAATGAGTGCCATCAACTCCACCTCTTTTATGGACATATGAGGAGGGAGTGGTACTGCTTTCACTACCTCATGCTGCGCGACTACTGCATACTCAGTGTGGAATCATCTGTCCTGTACCGATGCTGCTCAAACCAACTACGGAGAAACAAAACTCAAGAGGCACTTCAAAAACATGTAAGAAACTTATTTTACAATCCATAAGGGCTATACAAATTGTAGAAGAAACTTGAAATTATTAATTTACACTTAGCGAGATTTTTTTTGCTGTTTCTCTCTCTCCCTACATCCTCCCCCCCCTCTTGAATCCAGTTAATTAGTGAACTCAGATTCAGGTTACTGTGGGTACAGAGTACACAAACTGATAAGGAAGGACTGATTCAGACAACAGACCAGAGGAGAGAGAGAAAAAAAAACTTCTTAACTAAATGAATACAAGCAAGATTATTAAAAGGTACAGGACAATTATGAACTTAAATCTATATTTTCATGAACAGTTTTACATTGTGCCAAAACTCATTTGCAATGTGTATGTTGCTCAAAATTCCATGATATATAAACAAACGAAAAAAAATTGGTTTGGTACCGTGTTAGCCAGTAGAAAAAAAACATATAGAGTGCTCTCAGTGGGAGAAGCAAAATAGGAATCTTGTGGATATGATACCTTTTAATGGCTAACAAAATATAGTGAAAGATATTACAGGGCAAGCTTTCGAGACTGCTTATGTCTCTTCATCAGGCTGGTGTAACAAAATATTTGAAGAAACACAATTATATACAGTGAAAAACAGGCATGGTGTGAGGCATGGACATTTAAATAAACAAACACTGAGCTTAAAGAGAGATTCCTTAATTAGTTAAGATTAGATAAGTGGTGTGAAAGTTTTATGGACCCCATATGCATGTGAGATCAAAGAACTGGTGGTGTCTTCATTGTTTTTGGAGGAAGTTGCTCAGATTTGGTAGTGGGCCATAAATCCTCCTGACAAATTGAGTCCTGTGTGAACAGAATCAAAGATGTTAATAAATTTGTATTCCCAAACCCTGCAATATTTTTGCGATTGGAAATTGCCTTTCAAAATGACAATTTTCATATTGGCTATGTTGTGTCCTGGACCACAGAAATGTTTAGCCACAGGTAGAAGTTTTTTTTTGTCTGTAATCGTATGACGATGAGACCTCATCCTTGCTCTCAGTCTCTGTCCTGTTTCTCCAACATAGAGGCCACCCACAGGACATATATTGCATAGAATTAAATATACCACATTAGAAGAGGAACATGTGAATGTCCCGGGGATCTTACCCATTGCAAGGATATGTCCCTCTTGGTGAATCTGAGGGCATTGAACTTCGGATCATGATGTTTCTTAAATTTGGAGGTTGCCTGTAACACAGCAAGGGGGGGTCTTTGAATAATATTTTTAACTGGTCATCCTTGTGTAGTATATGGTGAAGTTTCTTAGCCGTTATTCTCAGTATTTCAAGCTGTGGGTTGTAGGTCACTACCAGAGGTACACGGTGATTTTCCTTTCTTTTCCTGTATTGAAGTAATTGACTTCTAGGGATCCTTGTGGCCCTAATGATCTGGTCATCAATGGAGGTGGGATGGTAACCTTGAATTAAAAATGACATTTTAAGTTGAGTTAGGTGTTTATCCCTGTCCTTAGGACTGGAACAGATACGGTTGTATCTGAGGTCCTGGCTGTAGACAATGGACTTTTTAATGTGTTTAGGATGGAAGCTGTCCCATCTGAGGTATGTGGGACGGTCAATTGGTTTCCGATACACTGATGTTTGGAACGAACCATTTTGGACTTTTATGGTGGTGTCTAGGAAGTTGATTTTTGTTTTTGAGTGGTCCAATGTCAAGTTTATGGTAGGATGAAATTTGTTGAATTTGTCATGGAAATCTAGAAGTTCTTGTTCGGACTCAGTCCAGATTATTAAGATGTCATCAATGTAACGGAAATAGGCAAATGGTTTGATGGAGCAGGATGTTAAGAAGTCATTTTCCAGTTTAGCCATGAAGAGGTTGGCATACTGGGGTGCCATTTTACTTCCCATAGCGGTGCCGGTGCGTTGTAGATATAGCTCTTCACCGAAAGAGAAAAAGTTGTGTGTGAGGATGAATCTGGTGAGTGTTATTACAGACTCGGAAGGGATCCGATTGGCCTCAAGAAACATTCGGCAGGCAGTTAGTCCATCTTCGTGTGGGATGTTAGAATATAAGGATTCGACATCCATCGTGGCTAAGATGGTGCTGTCGGGGAGGGAACCTATCATGGATAGCTTATTCAGCAGGTCTGTAGTGTCCTGTATATAGCTGGCTGTCTTCCTTACCAACGGCTTAAGGATGTTTTCTACCCACCCTGAGATTTCTTCAGTGAGTGTTCCCACCCCTTAGATGATTGGCCTCCCTGGGTTGCCTGGCTTATGAATCTTGGGAAGCATATAGAAAGTTCCCATCCTTGAATTCTCAGGTATTAAGTCCAGAAGGTTTATGGAGTCTGTACACAGACATTTGATGACTCTTTTCAACTCCCTCAGATATTTTGGAGTTGGGTCATCATCCAGTTTGGTGTAGTACTGTATATCCATCAGTTGTCTATGTGCCTCTTTGATGTAGTCGGTTGTATTAAGGAGAACTATGGCACCACCTTTACCCTCAGGCTTAATAGTGATCTCCCTGTTGTTCTTCAGGTCGTAAATGGCCTTTCTTTCCTGCAAACTGATATTAAAAGTTTTCTTTGCTTTTTTATCCAATATCGTGGACTGCACCGAATGTCTAAATGAGTCAATATATTGGTCCAAAATGATGTTGAGGCCAGAAGGAGGTGTCCAGTCAGAGTTTTTCTATGGGAAGTAAAATGGCACCCTAGTATGCCAACCTCTTCATGGCTAAACTGGAAAATGAGTTCTTAACATCCTGCTCCATCAAACCATTTGCCTATTTCCATTACATTGATGACATCTTAATAATCTGGACTGAGTCCGAACAAGAACTTCTAGATTTCCATGACAAATTCAACAAATTTCATCCTACCATAAACTTGACATTGGACCACTCAAAAACAAAAATCAACTTCCTAGACACCACCATAAAAGTCCAAATTGGTTCATTCCAAACATCAGTGTATCGGAAACCAATTGACCGTCCCACATACCTCAGATGGGACAGCTTCCATCCTAAACACATTAAAAAGTCCATTGTCTACAGCCAGGCCCTCAGATACAACCGTATCTGTTCCAGTCCTAAGGACAGGGATAAACACCTAACCAAACTTAAAATGTCATTTTTAATTCAAGGTTACCATCCCACCTCCATTGATGACCAGATCATTAGGGCCACAAGGATCCCTAGAAGTCAATTACTTCAATACAGGAAAAGAAAGGAAAATCATCGTGTACCTCTGGTAGTGACCTACAACTCACAGCTTGAAATACTGAGAAAAACGGCTAAGAAACTGCACCATATACTACACAAGAATGACCAGTTAAAAATATTATTCAAAGACCCCCCCTTGCTGTGTTACAGGCAACCTCCAAATTTAAGAAACATCATAATCCGAAGTTCAATGCCCTCAGATTCACCAAGAGGGACCTATCCTTGCAATGGGAGAAGATGCAAACCTTGCAGTCATATAGAGACCAACGACAAGATCCAAGTCCCCAACACACAGCAAAACTATAAGATCCCCGGGACATTCACATGTTCCTCCTCTAATGTGGTATATTTAATTCTATGCAATATATGTCCTGTGGGTGGCCTCTATGTTGGAGAAACAGGACAGAGACTGAGAGCAAGGATGAGGTCTCATTGTCATACGACTACAGACAAAAAAACCATCTTAGAGAAAAAGGCAGTTGCAGTCCAGCTTCTTAGAAGTCAAATTCTTTATTTCCAATATGATAAAACATCACAGACGGTGTCCTCCAAAAGTGTACATCAAACAGAAAAGGTGACACCTAGTAAAACAGCGACGCGTTTCGACCACCAAGGGTCTTTGTCAGAGCTGTATATCCCCTAGTGCCACTGCATTATAAAGGTTTGTTGACCCTATGAGCTGGCTGTCACCTCACAATGCAGATACAACAGGTGTCTGATAATTAAGCTGCAATCAGCGGTCATTAATGCTGATTTAGTCCAACGTACATGTTAGAATGTTATAAATTCAAGTTGAAGCATAATTAATGCAGGTGCACAGGGGATAGAAGATATGATAAAAACATTCATAGAAAGACTATTAACATCAGTGAAAACTAATAACAATAAAAAGATAATTATTTAAACAAAAAATAAACAACTTTAAAATAAAATATATCTGTAAATGTCTTGACTCGTAGTTGTTTTCTTTTTTATATTGTCTTTTGGAATCGTTCTGAAATGGTAGTTGCTTGCATTAGTGGCCACAATAGTCCATCACTATTATAGATGGCACAGTGAATTCATGGCATATTGTTGGGATCGAATTTCCAGGAGGAACTAGTGAGGATAGAATGTCAGGTATTAGGATACATGAATGAATTTCTAACAAACGTGAAGAAAGAAGCCCAGCCAAGGTGAAGAGGCAAATTCTAGAAAACACATTGTGCTTTACAGAAAAGAGAAAAATTATTATTATATTTATATCTCTACATATGATAACATTTTTAGGCAGCACAAGTAGAGAACATCCACCATAATTAACGATAATATATTAGTCCCTATATCCCTTGTACAACTACTTTGAAAAAGACAAGGGAACACAAGGAACACATTGCATCATTGTAGAATGGAAAACCCACAGCAAGGCATATAGCGATGTACTTCTAAACGCATACTAACAGTGAGAGTCGTTCAGGAGGATCATATATCCAGCACTGGAATTTTCACTTTAATTTAACACGCATATGAATTGAATCCAAGAAAGTAAATTTCATAAAAATTTTTTTTTTTTTTTTTTGCTGTGACTGATGTATATTCATAGATGTAGGTTGATGGTAGCATTACAAGATATTAATAACATAGCGCTAGGAACTTTGATATATTCAAACACTATCGTATATAAAGCTAACAGCTTCACCTTTATAGCTTTTTTTTTTCTTTTTTTTGCAAACAAAGACTAGCATACATATGCTAGTCTTTCTTTGCAATTATTCCCTTTCTAACTTTTGTCATTATAGAAATATAATACTGATAAATCATCTATGGGATCTTGTTATAATAATTAACCTTTTTTGCTGTCACTAATTTGGGGGATATAGATCACTTAGAATATGTGCAGAATACATCGCTGTTAACATAGTATGAGAGTTTTCCTCCCTTGAGTCTATCTTATATCCGTAAATCTGATAATTTACTAAGCTGTCTGCGCTGCGATCTCTCTCTGTCTGCTTATATTTAACTAGTTAAATATATAGGAAAGATGTGTATCTTCGTACCGTGTTAGCCAGTAGATAGAAAAATATTTAGACTTGAGAGTCCTCAGTGGTTGATACCTTTTAATGGCTAACTGAAAAGATGGTAACAAATTGCAAGCTTTCGAGACTACGCAGGTCTCTTCATCAGGCAAAGACTAAAACAAAAACTGAAGAATCACATATATATATACACAAGAGGACACAGGAATAGTGCAATAGGTAAGACAAGTGACGTGAAGCAGAACTGTCATTATGGCAGAGGAATGAACATAAATATTGGAACAGATCATAGATAAGGAGAGAGTTTTATTACCCTCTGATTGGGGTCTGGTGTTGTGTTTTGATGCCCCTAGAAGGTCAGAGACGCAGATTCCTTAATTGATATAGAAAGACATGAATCCATGTGACACGTTCATTCCAGCACTAAGAGTGTCAAAGGTCATCATAAGTTTGTATTCCCAAACCTTTCTATCTTTCTCAGATTTGAAGTTAGATTTTAATACCAGTAATTCCATATCCATTATGCTATGACCGGGCATACAAAAGTGTTTTGCCACAGGTAAATCCATTCTTTTTTCTCTTATCGTGTGGCGATGAGAATTCATCCTTGTTCTCAGTTTTTGCCCGGTCTCCCCCACATACAGACCCCCAGTTGGACATTTAGTACATATAATTAGGTACACCACATTAGATGTGATGCAGCTGAAAGTACCTGGGATCTTGTAGTCCTGATGGGAGTTGGGTATCTTTATCTTGTCCGTGGTCATTATAGATGCACATGTTTTACACTTCTTCTGTTTGCAAGGAAAGGTTCCTGCAGCTGTTGGGGAGGACAGGGAGCTTCTGACAATATATTTCCAGACCCCCCACTACTATGTTTTAGGCAGCCCCCAAATCTAAGAAGCATCATTGTCAGAAGCTCCCTGTCCTCCCCAACAGCTGCAGGAACCTTTCCTTGCAAACAGAAGAAGTGTAAAACATGTGCATCTATAATGACCACGGACAAGATAAAGATACCCAACTCCCATCAGGACTACAAGATCCCAGGTACTTTCAGCTGCATCACATCTAATGTGGTGTACCTAATTATATGTACTAAATGTCCAACTGGGGGTCTGTATGTGGGGGAGACCGGGCAAAAACTGAGAACAAGGATGAATTCTCATCGCCACACGATAAGAGAAAAAAGAATGGATTTACCTGTGGCAAAACACTTTTGCATGCCCGGTCATAGCATAATGGATATGGAATTACTGGTATTAAAATCTAACTTCAAATCTGAGAAAGATAGAAAGGTTTGGGAATACAAACTTATGATGACCTTTGACACTCTTAGTGCTGGAATGAACGTGTCACATGGATTCATGTCATTCTATATCAATTAAGGAATCTGCGTCTCTGACCTAGGGGCATCAAAACACAACACCAGACCCCAATCAGAGGGCAATAAAACTCTCTCCTTATCTATGATCTGTTCCAATATTTATGTTCATTCCTCTGCCATAATGACAGTTCTGCTTCACGTCACTTGTCTTACCTATTGCACTATTCCTGTGTCCTCTTGTGTATATATATATATATATATATAATATATATATGTGATTCTTCAGTTTTTGTTTTAGTCTTTGCCTGATGAAGAGACCGGAGTAGTCTCGAAAGCTGCAATTTGTTACCATCTTTTCAGTTATCCATTAAAAGGTATCAACCACTGAGGACTCTCAAGTCTAAATATTTTTCTATCTACTGGCTAACACGGTACGAAGATACACATCTTTCCTATATATTTAACTAGTGAAGCGGAACACTGGATACCCTCCATAAACTTTCTACTTTGATCTGGTCCATATATCCAGGAACTTCATCGCAGTATAGTCATTATTTTGTGGTGTTGCTGCCAACTAATGATTATATACATGTATGTTATTAATAATGTGTGCGATCTCTATTTGACTCATAGCGATATGTGACTACCTCTCTCCAAATTTATTCTGGGAAAGAAAAAAAAAAAAAAGCTATAAAGGTGAAGCTGTTAGCTTTATATATGATAGTGTTTGAATATATCAAAGTTCCTAGCGCTATGTTATTAATATCTTGTAATGCTACCATCAACCTACATCTATGAATATACATCAGTCACAGCAAAAATTTATTTATTTATTTATTTTTTTATGAAATTTATTCTCTTGGATTCAATTCATATGCGTGTTAAATTAAAGTGAAAATTCCAGTGCTGGATATATGATCCTCCTGAACGACTCTCACTGTTAGTATGCGTTTAGAAGTACATCGCTATATGCCTTGTTGTGGGTTTTCCATTCTACAATGATGCAATGTGTTCCTTGTGTTCCCTTGTCTTTTTCAAAGTAGTTGTACAAGGGATATAGGGACTAATATATTATCGTTAATTATGGTGGATGTTCTCTACTTGTGCTGCCTAAAAATGTTATCATATGTAGAGAAATAAATATAATAATAATTTTTCTCTTTTCTGTAAAGCACAATGTGTTTTCTAGAATTTGCCTCTTCACCTTGGCTGGGCTTCTTTCTTCACGTTTGTTAGAAATTCATTCATGTATCCTAATACCTGACATTCTATCCTCACTAGTTCCTCCTGGAAATTCGATCCCAACAATATGCCATGAATTCACTGTGCCATCTATAATAGTGATGGACTATTGTGGCCACTAATGCAAGCAACTACCATTTCAGAACGATTCCAAAAGACAATATAAAAAAGAAAACAACTACGAGTCAAGACATTTACAGATATATTTTATTTTAAAGTTGTTTATTTTTTGTTTAAATAATTATCTTTTTATTGTTATTAGTTTTCACTGATGTTAATAGTCTTTCTATGAATGTTTTTATCATATCTTCTATCCCCTGTGCACCTGCATTAATTATGCTTCAACTTGAATTTATAACATTCTAACATGTACGTTGGACTAAATCAGCATTAATGACCGCTGATTGCAGCTTAATTATCAGACACCTGTTGTATCTGCATTGTGAGGTGACAGCCAGCTCATAGGGTCAACAAACCTTTATAATGCAGTGGCACTAGGGGATATACAGCTCTGACAAAGACCCTTGGTGGTCGAAACGCGTCGCTGTTTTACTAGGTGTCACCTTTTCTGTTTGATGTACACTTTTGGAGGACACCGTCTGTGATGTTTTATCATATTGGAAATAAAGAATTTGACTTCTAAGAAGCTGGACTGCAACTGCCTTTTTCTCTACGATTCCATGCCCTGCTCAGGACTTTGTGGCTCCGTGCTCCGGAGAATGTTGGGTGAGCTGGCAGGGGCTTTGTGCCCCACACCTTCTATATGTTAAAAAAAAAAACCATCTACCTGTGGTTAAACATTTCTGTGGTCCAGGACACAACATAGACAATATGAAAGTTGTAATTTTGAAAGGCAATTTCCAATCGCAAAAACATCGCAGGGTTTGGGAATACAAATTTATTAATATCTTTGATTCTGTTCACACAGGACTCAATTTGTCAGGAGGATTTATGGCCCACTACCAAATCTGAGCAATTTCCTCCAAAAACAATGAAGACACCACCAGTTCTTTGATCTCACATGCATATGGGGTCCATAAAACTTTCACACCACTTATCTAATCTTACCTAATTAAGGATTCTCTCTTTAAGCTCAGTGTTTGTTTATTTAAATGTCCATGCCTCACACCATGCCTGTTTTTCACTGTATATAATTGTGTTTCTTCAAATATTTTAATTATGCAAATTGTCTCTTCAGAGAGGAAGAGAGCTAGAACTCTAGTGCCACCTTTTGGAAGGTAGCAATCCTACAAGTCAATGTCGACCCTTTAACGAGCCTTATCACATGACCTAGGATAGTAGCCAAACCAGAATCTCAATTTGCAAATATTTTGTTACACCAGCCTGATGAAGAGACATAAGCAGTCTCGAAAGCTTGCCCTGTAATATCTCTCACTATATTTTGTTAGCCATTAAAAGGTATCATACCTACAAGATTCCTATTTTGCTTCTCCCACTGAGAGCACTCTATATGTTTTTTTATATAAACAAACCTAACAACATTCTTTTTCCTTATTTCTATAATTACTTGCAATTGCCTTCACAAAGATCATTCTAATGCAGGTTAATGATTTACTCTGAAAACATACATCTGCCTTTCTTATCAACAACTTGCGGTATACTTTCTTCAAATCAACTTAACATTTTCCTTTCTATTCGCGCATAGCGCAGTTAACACTGACACATTACAGCGTAAATCCATTGATCAGAGCAAGCATTTTTGCCATGTTGGTAAACTCTTCCTGCATTCCTCTATTCAGGGGGCACCTGAAGAAGGGTATATCTTCAGGAAGCCAGAGTTTTTGCTCTTCCATCTCACTTAACAACAGTCCATAGGGCCAGTGATCAGGGGGTGACCCATGCACATTTAAGCTAAATACTTTAAGTTCTGGGAAATTATCTGATAGATGCCCAAAGCCAGTGTCCTCCAGATTATACCCCTCAGGGTGAATATTCACAATTCTCCACCCCTCATGAGATATTGCTAGCATTAGCCCAAACTTACAGTCAGGGCAAGACATTTTAAAAGGTATTCCTCATCCTAATTGCAAAAGTGACTTTAACTACTAAACCTATAATACAAATCCACACAAGTCTACAGGCGTACACACCTTAATTGCCTCTATCTCTAAAACCCATACGTTTGATATGAAGAACCTGGCCGTCTGGACTTTGAACAATATACTCTCGGTCGTTCTTGACACAACTTAATTGTATGGCGTAAGTGAGACTCACATGTACGAACATGCGTGTTTAGATAAAAGAGAGCCCAGTGAGTATCCCCTTGTTTTACAAATTTTATCCTTTTCTTTCGGGGTTCTGAAAATATCTTTATTTCAGGTCCAACTACCATAAAACACACGATTCTCATCCGTTCTTCTTTTGAAACATGCACAGCCTATGCAAAACCTACAGTGCATATAAGACATACATCCTCACTTACACATGTGACTATGCGTTTTTCACACTAGTGTACCTCTACTATCTCTTTGCTACCACTTTCCCAAAGACCATACAATTACCTAATTTGGACCCCCTTTATTCATTCAGGGTTTTTATGTCACAAATCCTTTCCACAACTGCTCTGTAATCTTCCTGTCTGGAAACTACCCCTTTTGTTGGTGTTTCTAGCCTAGTCCTGCCTATTTCTTGTTCTGGTTGATACCTGCATACGTTCTTTAGCGTAAAATACTAGCGGTGTTACTGCGTGCCCACTTTCCCTTAGTGCCTGCTTGTCCTTGGTGCGTATTACCTTAACCGACTGTGTACAACTAAGGCGAGGACGTCTCCTGTTATCTTTTTATCCCAATCTATTCCCCAATCTATTCTATTGCTGCACACTGCAAAACCTCAAAATTGACTGTGTACAATCGAGGCGGGCGCGTTCGTTGTTACTCTGGGGATTACTAGTTAAGTGCTTTAGCCATGTGATCACTCTTCCTGTAGTGTCACAGTACTTCGCCCTAAAGGCCTGCCACTAAGAAATAGCACGTTCTTATTAGCCCTTGAATATTCAGAGGTTTTATGTATCAACCAGAAAGCAAGACTAGCTAATAATAGGCAGGCCAAAGTTATTCCAACTACCTCAAAATTCTTCAGCACCATGTGGGAGGTGATTGTGGGTTAAAGACAAGACAGAAGACACAGACTTATCCCCTGACTCAAGGCGCCACCTTGTAGTCACCAAAGAGAAATGCAGGGAATCTAACTCGAAACGATCGGCGTTTTTGACACCGTATCTCTAGCACTCCCCAAGAAGACGTACGTAGCTTCCTCTGAGTATCTGCCGTAAAAGATGTAGCCTCACATGAATCCTGGCAAGCCGGTTAGCATGGAGAGTCACCCTTAGTGACAGACCTAGCAGAGTAGTCTCGTACCCTCAAGGTTAGCATACATTCACACTTCAATCATACACTAGCCATATAACAGCACGTAACAGACATACAAATAGCAGCAACAGAGAATAATGAATCTAATATATTGTTAAGTATCCAGTAGGATATTCTACTTGTTCTTTGTAATAATATGAACCGGGTTAGGAAGGCCCGACTATATCATGCCCCGGGTCCGGCCAGCAGCTTGTGGAACAGGGGGAGACACAGAGATTGTATGTAAGAATTCAAAGGATCTTACCTTCCGGGGATTTGTCTGTGTGTTCCTCTGTCTCAGTCTGCAAAGGTGCCGGGCTTCAGGTACTGCTTGAGCCTTCTTCCCAGCCCCGCCCTTGGGACGCCAAAACTGTTAGGTCAATGCTTTGTGTGGTCTTCAATTAAGACCCTCTCAGTATATTAGATCGTGCCAGATTAGATATAGCTTCTATCGAGGCAAGATGGTAAGATGAAATGACACAGTAGACAAGTCTCTGATTCTGATGCCAAAGTCATCTAACTTTATTTGGTACCCCAGCCAGCTTATATTCCCGCTGGACTGGGCGTATACATGCATTAGGTAATGGTGTTTTCCAGATCATATTAGTAAATCATTTATTACAGTAAACACATCTTGTCATGCATCTCATAGGTCATGTCAGCTTGACCAATTGGTTATCAAACAGAAGAATTCATTAATCATCAGGTGTTCCCTTTGATGGACCCCCCAATACAGTTATTAGCAGTTATATCTTTATTACTCTATTGATTAATTGCATACTTCATCGTCATTAACTGTAGCCATCATGGCGCTTCCCCATCATTAGGGTGATTATCCCACAGTCCCAAGATCATATAGTCATCTTGTTGACTGACCTTTGATATCATATGCCACGTTATTGGCATATAATGTCATTTTGGAATATAGCAGAGAAAGTTTCTTAAAGGGATGTGTATATGGAGATTCATAACTCTAGTATTAAGAAGGGTATTAGAATATAGAAGGGTCTTCCAGATCCCTATCATTAATCTGATATAGCAATAACAACAGAAATTTCCTTTTATTCCAGTCTCAAACATGTATAATAAATTACCACAGGAATAAAGCACATATTACCTTTGTTTAAAATATGCTTAGTAATAAATTTATGAGAAGAGGAGAAAGCACAGAGAAAGAAGGAAGAAAAATAATAACAAGTCCAAAATGTTTTCCGAATGTGTGGCCACTTGGGTACCACTAGCTAATGTAACTTGTTCACACAACAGAAGCCTTCTTAGATTTCCGGGTAGAAAACATGTTTGGTAGGATAGCTTGGGAAGCAGACAGAATGCATCTCTTAAGCTTTGCGTTGTTGACTATCAGCAGGATGGAATGAAGGCTTGGGTAGGAGGAAAGACCAATACAACAGAGGCAAACAAAGATTACATCTTTCATGTAAAAACCCAAAAACATCAAGTGTGAGCTTAGGAAGAAAATAAGGTATAACAACAAAAATGACACCATGTTTATGATTGCATTTTTATGGGCTTCCAGTTGAGGCTTAGAAAATCCAGAATTGTTCTCTTTCATATTCTTTGTGTGCTTTATAACTGAGGCAATCAGGAGATAAATGGAAACACAAAATATAAAGAGCGGTATTATGGTTCCAGTAAAGTTGATGAAGACTAAATTCAGGAATTTCGCATGGTATCGGGGTCTTGTTACATTATTGCTGATGTTTTCATTGCTGATATTGGAGAATTTCATGGAAAATGTGCTCCACAGACACGGCAGACTGGATATAAAAGAAATGATCATAGACCCGATGAGCATCCAAGGGACCATGTTTGAGATGTTCCTCTTGAGCTTCATGAATAACTGGTTTCTGTAGGTTGTGATCTTGACACAGTAGAAAGCCCCAAGGGTGGTACCCCACCACAAGCTGCAGAAGGCTACAAATAATCCAGCAGCAATGATACTCGAAATATTTTTAGAGATGCCAACCATATCTGTAAGCTTTTCTATAATTGAAGTCAAGAAGAGATAGATAATGAGAAGTATGATCCTCACAGACCCCAGGCTGGTCATGATAATGTCCATGGGTTGAAGGACTTTACCTTTCAGCCACCAAGTGATGTTTGTCATCACAATGAAAAGGTTAAGAAGCAAACCCAGAAAAATAAAGAGACAATTTATAGACAGCAGAAATGTACTTAAAGTCATGGTTTCCTGTTCAGTGTGTGGATTTAGGTCGAACATCGAGTAGACAGGCTGAGGTGGTATAAGCTTTTGTCTGAGATGATATGGAAGTAGAAAGAGAACTATATTTTTCTGTTCAGGATTTGCATGAGATTTGACTACTTAAATAAATTGTCAGATTTGAATGCTGTTTGGTTTAGGAAAATGGAAGCAGCATCAAGTTTCTTGTCTACTCAATTATGTGCTGGAGAAAGCACACTAAAAATGAATAACATTGAGAAGGCTATGTAATGTATAAATGCTTAATATCGTTTCCTGCAATTATAATTGTTTTACACGTGTCCTATTGTGTAGTGCTTGCAAAAATTATTTACACTCTGAGACTTTTTTTAGGTCTAATTGTTTTGTTACATTTAACTTCAATAAAAAAAATAAATCTCTCAAAATCTATCACTGCTCTGTATCTTCCATATAATAGCAAAGACATAAATCAGCAGCCTTTTAGCATCTCTGATAAAGATCAGCCATCAATATATAAGTCCATTGGAAAAAAAAATATCAAATGATGAAAAAGTGGCACTCACCAGTAATGTACAATTTCACTCTTTTTTTCTTTTATTGTCATTTTGGAGAACATGAGACAAAACAGTATCAGTTGTTTCATTCAGTCCTGTGTAGAGTTGAGCGATACTTTCCGATATCCAAAAGTATCGGAATCGGAATGGTATCGCCGATACCCAAAAAATATCGGCGATACCCGATACCGATACCGGAAATCCAATGTAAGTCTATGGGAACAAAATATCCCCATTCTTGCCTTGTTGGTTAATTGTACATGAAGGAAAACAACAAAGAGTAATGTAGAATGTATTGGGGAAGGTTGAGGAGACATTAAAGGCATAGATGTTTAACCCAATCAAATGGAATAGCATAAATATTTTTTTTTTTAAAGATGTTCGGATTGACGAAGAAATTGACAATGTTGTTAAAGTTTTTTCTATTTTGGCAAATATGTATATTTCACAACTTCCATGCTCTTCACCTTTTTAACTTTTGACACACTTTCTCCTTCATAATCTTCAGCAGCATCATCTTTTTCATCAAATTATTCTTCATCTTCACCTTCTTTATCTTCTTCTTAAACTTCTTGCTATTCATCTTTTTGTTAACATTACTCATATTCTTCTTATTAAACTATTATTCTTCTTCATATTGTACTTCATCTTCTTCATCATATTCTTATTTGTGACAGAGATTCCTGTACTTGTAATCTGTCAAAGTATGAATTTTTCATCCTTCCGTTCTTGCTGTCACAAAAGATTTAAATTACAACAGTATTTGTCCGTGTTCAGTTTAGCCTGCAGCAGCAGGCATTTTCCAGGGGCACCACGAGGAGGAACGGACTCACCCCCATACACTGCTTAGTCTTCTTCTGCTTATAATTTAGAGCATATATTTTGCTCTTCATTTTGGTCTTATACTTCATGTTCTTCTGCTTTTTGATCTTCTGCTTATTGTTCTTCAGTCTCTTGTTCTGTATCTTGTAGTTTGTCTTAACCTTCTTAGTCCTGTTGGGTAATCTTTTATTTCTTCTTTGTGATGGTGTTTAGGCTGGTTGGCTTGATGCTCGTCGTCCTTGTGGTCGTCATCTTCTTCGGGGTGGTCATCAGGGTCGTCGTCTTCATTGTTGGAGATCCAGAGTGATTACCCAAAAAAACATTTAAAAAATCTTCAATTTGTAAATGTAGCAGAAGGTACAAGAGCCAATGCAAGTAACGAGAACCAGCTGACTGTGCTGGAACCCGGAGGTGCAGCAGAAGGAAAAGAGCCAATGGCACAACCGAGGACCAGCTGACGTTACTGGGACACGGTTACTAAGCAGGAGGTACCTGTGCTCCAAAGCACTACCAAGGACCAGCAGACGTTGCCGGAACTCGGATACCGAGATGGAGGCACCTAGGCCAAAGTCACTGCGGAGAACCAGCTGATGGTACTGGAACCCGGAGGGGCAGCAGAAGGAAAAGAGCCAATGGCACAACCGAGGACCAGCTGACGTTACTGGGACACGGTTACTAAGCAGGAGGTACCTGTGCTCCAAAGCACTACAAAGGACCAGCAGACGTTGCTGGAACTCGGATACCGAGATGGAGGCACCTAGGCCAAAGTCACTGCGGAGAACCAGCTGACGGTACTGGAACCCGGAGGGGCAGCAGAAGGAAAAGAGCCAATGGCACAACCGAGGACCAGCTGACGTTACTGGGACACGGTTACTAAGCAGGAGGTACCTGTGCTCCAAAGCACTACAAAGGACCAGCAGACATTGCTGGAACTCGGATACCGAGATGGAGGCACCTAGGCCAAAGTCACTGCGGAGAACCAGCTGACGGTACTGGAACCCGGAGGGGCAGCAGAAGGAAAAGAGCCAATGGCACAACCGAGGACCAGCTGACGTTACTGGGACACGGATACTAAGCAGGAGGTACCTGTGCTCCAAAGCACTACCAAGGACCAGCAGACGTTGCTGGAACTCGGATACCGAGATGGAGGCACCTAGGCCAAAGGCACTGCGGAGAACCAGTTGACGGTACTGGAACCCGGACGGGTAGCAGAAGGTACAAGAGCCAATGCAAGTAACGAGGACCAGCTGACTGTGCTGGAACCCGGAGGGGCAGCAGAAGGAAAAGAGCCAATGGCACAACCGAGGACCAGCTGACGTTACTGGGACACGGTTACTAAGCAGGAGGTACCTGTGCTCCAAAGCACTACCAAGGACCAGCAGACGTTGCTGGAACTCGGATACGAGATGGAGGCACCTAGGCCAAAGTCACTGCGGAGAACCAGCTGACGGTACTGGAACCCGGAGGGGCAGCAGAAGGAAAAGAGCCAATGGCACAACCGAGGACCAGCTGACGTTACTGGGACACGGTTACTAAGCAGGAGGTACCTGTGCTCCAAAGCACTACCAAGGACCAGCAGACGTTGCTGGAACTCGGATACCGAGATGGATGCACCTAGGCCAAAGGCACTGCGGAGAACCAGCTGACGGTACTGGAACCCGGAGGGCAGCAGAAGGAAAAGAGCCAATGGCACAACCGAAGACCAGCTGACATTACTGAACCCCAGTAACACAGGAGCAAGTGTTGACTGTGCTAACAGCACTTCCGAGAAACAACTGGCGGTGTTGTAGCCCAGGGATGAGAAGAGAACAGGGTGGAGGCAGCAGGACTTTTTGACGTACACACAGCAGGGGAACAGCTGACATTACTGAACCCCAGTAACACAGGAGCAAGTGTTGACTGTGCTAACAGCACTTACAGGCAACAACTGGCGGTGTTGGAGCCCAGGGATGAGAAGAGAACAGGGTGGAGGCAGCAGGACTTTTTGACGTACACACAGCAGGGGAACAGCTGACATTACTGAACCCCAGTAACACAGGAGCAAGTGTTGACTGTGCTAACAGCACTTACAGGCAACAACTGGCGGTGTTGGAGCCCAGGGATGAGAAGAGAACAGGGTGGAGACAGCAGGACTTTTTGACGTACACACAGCAAGGGAACAGCTGACATTACTGAACCCCAGTAACACAGGAGCAAGTGTTGACTGTGCTAACAGCACTTACAGGCAACAACTGGCGGTGTTGGAGCCCAGGGATGAGAAGAGAACAGGGTGGAGGCAGCAGGACTTTTTGACGTACACACAGCAGGGGAACAGCTGACATTACTGAACCCCAATAACACAGGAGCCAGTGTTGACTGTGCTAACAGCACTTACAGGCAACAACTGGCGGTGTTGGAGCCCAGGGATGAGAAGAGAACAGGGTGGAGGCAGCAGGACTTTTTGACGTACACACAGCAGGGGAACAGCTGACATTACTGAACCCCAGTAACACAGGAGCAAGTGTTGACTGTGCTAACAGCACTTACAGGCAACAACTGGCGGTGTTGGAGCCCAGGAATGAGAAGAGAACAGGGTGGAGGCAGCAGGACTTTTTGACGTACACACAGCAGGGGAACAGCTGACATTACTGAACCCCAGTAACACAGGAGCAAGTGTTGACTGTGCTAACAGCACTTACAGGCAACAACTGGCGGTGTTGGAGCCCAGGGATGAGAAGAGAACAGGGTGGAGGCAGCAGGACTTTTTGACGTACACACAGCAGGGGAACAGCTGACATTACTGAACCCCAGTAACACAGGAGCAAGTGTTGACTGTGCTAACAGCACTTACAGGCAACAACTGGCGGTGTTGGAGCCCAGGGATGAGAAGAGAACAGGGTGGAGGCAGCAGGACTTTTTGACGTACACACAGCAGGGAACAGCTGACATTACTGAACCCCAGTAACACAGGAGCAAGTGTTGACTGTGCTAACAGCACTTACAGCAACAACTGGCGGTGTTGGAGCCCAGGGTCAAGGAGGATGTTTAAATACTAGATCAAGTAATTTCCTTGTTACCTGTCAATTTTAAATGTCTATACTTCAAACAAGAGAAAGATAACCTTTACTACAATAAGATGATGATTTCATTTAAACTAATATCTAGATAAATAAAGAATTGACAAACATAAACACATACATTAACATGTTGAACAGCAATGCAAACCACAAAATAAATTAGTTAAGGAATCTGCTATACGGTTGTACATAAAAGTATACAAGTACACATCTGAATCCATTAATGATGGATAAGTAACAGTATGTACACCATTTTTATTGTATAGACAATGAATGTCTGACTTCAAAACATCATCAGCATTACAAGTTATCTGTGACATTACTAAAATGTTACATTTGCTGAATAATGTCACTAAACAGTTTATACAAAATTATACAATTTCCATCATGTAATACTCATAATATGTGGCAATAATCATTTTTATTAACAAACATAACCTTTAAAAAGTGCATAGTGCATAGTGAAAATTGCTATATATGCCTGACTGTCGACTTGCAAGCATGACAACGGATAGATAAGGTATATATAGATGAGACTGCATAGCCACAGATGGTGAATGGCGATGTAATACTGTACCTCAATAAAGTGTGCGTCACTACTACATAATTTTTTTTATATAGCTTTATAAACAGGGTACGTGGATGTATGCTTGCGCCTTTGTTTTGACGCACAGACTGCCTTCCTGCTTAGACACGTTGGGTAGTGAACAGTTGTGTGCAGTGTTCACTGTAGTCTGAGGTTTTCCTTTTTGGAGTGCAGATCACGCTCCAGTTAGTTCTTCAACCACTGCTGGTTGTAGTCTGCTGAGCGTGTGTCACTGGCACATCCTTGAAATTTTTCTCTAATTGTTGCTTCTCCATTCTATTACAAATAAATAAAATCTATTAGTGTGACGTGCTTCCATCCGTATACAATACATTTGTTGCAAACACTATAGAAGTACACAAAGGGGCCTTTCACACCTACTGAACAGTTGTGTGCAGTGTTCACTGCAGTCTCTGCGGAATAACCACACTTAGGCCTTATAACTTTTCAGACTTTCTTTATCAATCTACCAAGATGAAGAAGGCAGGGAGTAAGGCACGTGGTCGTGGAGTTTCTTCAGGGAGAGGACGTGGGGATTCTGTGGCTGCTGCGGCCCCCAGTGACACAGCATCCACCAGTTTTCCCCGTGAGCGTTCCTTTATGCGCACTTTTGTAGGAGCTCGGAGTACCCCCCTGCTGCGGGAAGAACAAATTGAAGCCGTTGTTGGTTGGATGTCAGCCAATGCATCGACTTCAATTGCTTCCACCTCCTCTCAGGACCACAGTACTGTTGAGCAACCATCTGTCTCTTCACCGCCTGGCAAATTGCCCAGGCAGTCAGAGAGTTCTGTACAGGAGCCAGCTGAGTGTCTGCTTCTGTTCTCAGAATCTATTGGCTTGCAAACAGGGGCCCAGCCAAGCAGCATTCTGTAATGTGAAGAAGAGGGAGTATGCAGTGATGCGCAACAGCTGTGTCTCTCTGAATCTGAAGAGGCGGGTGAGACAGTGCCGATGGTCAGCACACCGCAGAACGCATCTGATGATAATGAGACTCAGGTGCCAGTTTCTGTTGAGCATGGTGCTGGCCAGACCACCCAACAGCAGCAGGTGTTGGAAGAGGGTAGTGGAGATGATGAGGTCCAAGACCCAACATGGCGTGAGGAACAGGAAGGTGGTGGGAGCAGCTCAGAGGAATCCTAATAATAATATTAATTTATATAGCGCCATCATATTACGCATCGCTTTACAGTTTTGCAGTTTAAGAACACAAGTCATAAGTAACAACGTTAACAATACAATAATTTAAGCTAAATAAGTCGCCCCTGCTCGTGACAGCTTACAATGTACAATGAGGTGAGGGAGATACAAAGTATAGGTGTTTATATACAATGGTGCATTTACAATGATGGTCCAGCCATCTTAAGGGACTGTGGGATGGAGATAGTGAATGGGCTAGAGACACACACACACATACACACTTACACAGAATACATAGAATGACTTTGATTAGTGACTGTGATAGGCCGCTCTGAACAAATGTGTTTTGAGGGAGCGCCTGAAACCATGCAAATTGTGGATAGTCCTAATTTCTTGGGGTACAGCATTCCAGAGGATTGGCGTAGCGCGGGAGAAGTCTTGGAGTCGGGAGTGGGAGGTACGTATTAGTGCAGAGGTTTGTCGAAAGTCGTTTGCAGAGCGCAGCAGTCGGTTAGGCCGATAGATAGAAATGAGGGAGGAGATGTAGGAGGGTTGCTGCACTGTGGATAGCTTTGTGGCTGAGAACCAGTACTTTGGTTGAAAGCTGGGAGAGGCCTAGAGAAGTGGTTAGTGATAGAAGGAAGATAGAGGAAGACATTGCCCCAACGGTACAAACAGGAGGAAGAGTTAGGCTGCAGACTCGGTTGCCTGTAGCCTCCAGTTTGGCACCTGATCGGAGCAGTTGTCTTCCAAAAGTCAAAACGTGCGCTCCCAGGTAGTGTTGAGCATTCCGATACTGCAAATATCGGGTATCGGCCGATATTGGCTGTATCGGAATTCCGATTCCGAGTTCCGATATTTTCGTCATATCGGATACCGGAATCGGGATTGTCACTGTCACTGTCAGTGTCCGTCGGTCGGGTCTGTCAGGAGTCAGCGGCACTTACCCGGCAGAAGATCTCCGGCGGTCACATCCCGGACTGCTTAATGGCCGCCATCCTCTTCTCCCCGGCGGTCACATGCAGTTTCTCGCGATAACTGCAGTGACTGCTGGGTAATCGCGGCCGTAAAGCAGTCCGATGACGTCACCGCCGGGAAGCTGGTAAGCAGCTGTGCTGCGCCGGGATGTCAGGCTCTGCCTGTCATTCCGATGTAGCAGAGCTGGATCGTCGTGGGACTGTCGTTACTATGGACTGCGTCGGACAGGTGGTATACTGTTGGTTTGTTTTTTTTATTTTTTTACAGGAGATCGATGGCGTCGCAGGAATGAGAGAGTAATAAAAGAAATGAAAACTGTGTTGTCTCTTTTATTTCATTAAAAGACTTTTTTCTTGCTGTGTCTTTTTTTTAAACATTTAAAAACTTTGGGATTAATAATGGATCGGTGTCTTATTGACGTCTCTCCATTATTAACCGGGCTTATTGTCACCGTGCAATCAACAGTGACATTAACCCCTTATTACCCCACTTGCCACCGCTACAGGGCAGTGGGAAGAGCCGGGTAAAGTGCCATAATTGGCACATCTTTTGATGCGCCAAATGTGGGGCTGCTGTAGCCTGGTATTATCAGGCTGTTGAGGGCCAAAATCCATGGGCCTTGACAGTCTTTTAATACCAGGCCGCAGCAGTCTGCATTTTACTTGACTGGTTAACAAAAATAGGGGGACCCCTACGCCGTTTTTTTTTCGAGGGGATCCCCTATTTTTGTTAACCAGCCAAGCTAAGCAGACTGCTGTGGCCTGGTATTATCAGGCTGGCAAGGTCCATGGATATTGGATCCTTACCAGCCTCAAAAACCAGGCCTCAGCGGTCTGCTTCATCTGGCTGGTTAACAAAAATAGGGGGGACCCCACGCCAATTTTTTTCGAGGGGATCCCCTATTTTTGTTAATCAGCCAAGATATGCAGACTGCTGTGGCCTGGTATTATCAGGCTGGCAAGGTCCATGGATCTTGGCTCCTTAACAGCCTGAAAATCCAGGCCTCAGCGGTCTGCTTCATCTGGCTGGTTAACAAAAATAGGGGGACCCCACGCCATTTTTTTTTCGAAGGGAACCCCTATTTTTGTTAATCAGTTCCCTCTGACGTCACTGATTGTGTCCCTGGCTGACCTGAAGTGAAAGTGGAAAGCAATCAATTAAGCTTTCCACTTAAGGGCCCGTCTCACATAGCGATATCGCTACCGAGATCGCTGCTGAGTCACTAGTTTTGTGACGCAGCAGCGAGCTCACCAGCGATATCGCTGTGTGTGACATTCAGCGACGATCAGCCCCCCTGCCGGGTATCGCTGATTGTCGCTGAAATGTCAGGACCTTTTTTTGATCGCTGGTTTCCCGCTGACAGGCACGCATCGCTGCGTGTGACAGGCGGGAGACCAGCGATCCGCTGGTAACCAAGGTACACAGCGGGTTTCCAGGCGCGGGGCTGTGCCTAGAAACCCGCTGTGTACCTTGGATACCAGCGCCCTGATGCAGGGAGCTGGTATCCAAGGTACACAGCGGGTTTCCAAGCGCTGCGCGGTGCCTGGAAACCCGCTGTGTACCTTGGATACCAGCTCCCCTGCATCAGGGCGCTGGTATCCAAGGTACACAGCGGGTTTCTAGGCACAGCCCCGCGCCTGGAAACCCGCTGTGTACCTTGGTTACCAGTGGATCGCTGGTCTCCCGCCTGTCACACGCAGCGATGCGTGCCTGTCAGCGGGAAACCAGCGATCAAAAAAAGGTCCTGACATTTCAGCGACGATCAGCGATACCCGGCAGGGGGGCTGATCGTCGCTGAATGTCACACACAGCGATATCGCTGGTGAGCTCGCTGCTGCGTCACAAAACTAGTGACTCAGCAGCGATCACGGTAGCGATATCGCTATGTGAGACGGGCCCTTAAGCGATGTTACTCGCAGTGTCGCTGTCCCAGATCGCTGCCTGAGCTGCCTGTTTGGCAGCTCAGCAGCGATCATGTAGCGATACACCAGCGATCCTGACAAGTGCATATCGTTGTCGGGATCGCTGGTGTATCGTTATGTGAGACCCAGCCTTTACTCTCCTGTCAGCCAGGAGAGGAACTCATTCATTTGGGGGTTTACTGTGAGGCTGCAGCATTAGCTGCGGTCCCTGCAGTAAACATTAACCCTTTCTGAAGGATTACACCGTGGGACCTGACTGTGCATGGGATAGGTAAGAATAATTTTGCTTTTTTATTTTATTTTTATTACAGGAAATGGTTTTTGCAGTAAAATAAAAGATGGTCAAAAACATGTGTCTTTATTTCATTAAAATGATTTTTAATTAAAGTGTGTGTGTTTGATTTTTCTTTCATACAATAGGATTAATAATTGATAGTTGTCTGATTGACAGCTCTCAATTATTAACCTGGCTTAAAGTGACCTTTCAATTGCAAGGTCATTTTAACCCCTTATTAACCCATTCGCCACCGCTACAGGGCAATGGGAATAGACGGGCAAAGTGCCAGAAAGGGCAAATCTAATTAGAGATTTGCCCTTTCTGGGGTGTCTGGGGGCAGATGTTAGTAGCCAGGGGGGGCCAAAAATAATGGTCCCTCTCTGGGCTATTATTATCTGCCCCCACTCACTGGCTTTGTCTGTCTGGTTGCAAAAATAGGGCGGGAGCCCACGCATTTTTTTTCAGCAATTTTACACCTCATATATATATATACATGTCATTGAATTTGTGACACATATATATATATATATTTATATTTATAGTTCATACACTTCTACATAGTATAATAGCCGCTAATTCAATTGACGGCTTTTGTGAAAATGCAGAACCCGACATGAAATGACACTTGGTGTACATAGGGTTAACCATGTCTTTTCATGTCCTTTGCTATCTGATTTGCACAAACAATTACATCAGTCTATGTGTGCAAAATTTCACACCTGTAGGAGTTAATTAAAGGTGTAAATTCGTAGCAAAAAAGTCCGTTTTTTTTACAACGAATTTACACCTTTAATTAACCCCTACAGGTGTGAAATTTTGCACACATAGACTGATGTAATTGTTTGTGCAAATCAGATAGCAAACGACATGAAAAGACATGGTTAACCCTATGTACACCAAGTGTCATTTCATGTCGGGTGCTTCTGTCTTTTCACAGAAGCCGGCTTTACCCGGCAATTGAATCAGAGGATATTTTACTATGTAGAAGTGTATAAACTATACATATATGTATATATATATGTCACAATGACATGTATTATATATATATATGTATTCTATGTGTGTATATTTAGTGTTTACAAGGAAAGAATGGGGTTTTTTTAGTTACGATATTTTGTTCCCATAGACTTACATTGGATTTCCGGTATCGGTATCGGGTATCGCCAATATTTTAATGGTATCGGCGATACCATTCCGATTCCGATACTTTTGGATATCGGAAAGTATCGCTCAACTCTACTCCCAGGACTTGCACTGCGTGGTCCTTTTTTCACACACTTGCACATGATATTTGCTATGTCAAATGCAAGCTGTGTAATCAAAAATTAAAAATAGCTAAAAGTGTCAGTCACCTCAATACCACAAATATGTGGAAACATGTGCGGACAAAGCACGTATTTGAGTTACAAAGACACACTGGAGATGTAGGCCAACCTACAGCAGCACCTACATCTTCAGGTTGTGTTGAAGCCTCTTCATCGAGCTCACACACAGCTGGTTCTGCTTCCTCACAGGATCGCCATGGAAGAACCTCGGCCACTGTTGTCCAGAGACAAAGTGTTATTCCACACACAGCAGCAAGTTCCCTGTCATCCTCACACTCCCAGGCCACAA
The DNA here is from genome assembly GCA_033576555.1 of Oophaga sylvatica. Lineage (NCBI taxonomy): Eukaryota > Metazoa > Chordata > Amphibia > Anura > Dendrobatidae > Oophaga > Oophaga sylvatica. The sequence continues at coordinate 2,599,091 of JARQOD010000005.1, read as the reverse complement.
AACAGCCATCGGTAGCACAGGCATGGGATAAAAGACGGCCATACTCCGCAAACCATGCACGAGCACAGGCTCTGAATGCTGGCATTGCAAAACTCCTGTCCCTTGAAATGCTGTCATTCAGGCTGGTGGAGACAGACAGTTTCCGTAACTGAATATCATTGTCAGTCCCACAATACAATGTGCCAAGCCGATTTCATTTCAGCAGGCAAGCCGTCCCTGGTCTGCAAAAGCATGTTGAGGGAAAAATTAAACATGCGCTACTAAACGCCCTCAGTAGCAAGGTCCACCTGACCACCGATGCGTGGACCAGTACCCATTGTTATGATCTGCTACAACCAGTAATGAAAGAAGGGAATTCTGTCCCTACAATACAACTAAGCTGAATCCCTACGATGTAACGGGGAACCTGATCCTGCGACCAGACCCGCTAAAGTCCTCATCTAGTGTGAACGAAGACCTATAGTTGCGAGGGAGGAATCCCTACAAGATCTAGGGACTGGGAGAAAAGGTGGACACCTCCTAACATAAATTGTAGCATGGATAATTAAACAGTAAAAAAAATACTTTGCGATCCTAACATCAAGCAAAACTGACTGATTAAGGCACCTAAGCACCCGGCTAGCTTAACAGTAGATAATACAATGAAGTCAAGCAAAGCCAGAAGGGCGGAGCCAGACTAAATAGGGAAAAAAGGTCATGTGACCAGCAAACTGAAACAAAACCTAACAAGAGGGTTCTAACACCCATGGCCAGGGACAATACCTTTCCCTCACTGCTCATTGGGTTAATGTTGTGTAGCCGGGTACTGATCTTGCGAGTGTCGCTGTACGTGTTCTGCCAACTCCAAGGATTGCAGGAATCAAGTCTGTACACATTGACTCCTCCTCCTACTCCAGTTCCTCAGAATCATCGCTGCAGGAGCCGTCACGGTCTACCTCCACATGGACCCGTGAACGTTTACCTGTTGCGACCGATATGAGCACAGCCGTGTCCAAATGTCAACAGGCCGTCCTGAAATTAATTTCCATGGGGAATCTTAGCCACACAGCACAGGAGCTCTGTAATGCCATAAAGCAGGAGAGCAACGTGTGGTTTTTGGAAGCGAATCTACAGGCAGGCTTGGTAGTGTGTGACAATGGCCGAAATCTGGTGGCAGCTCTGGGCCTTGGCAACCTCACTCACATACCATGTCTGTCATATGTGCTCAACTTGGTCGTGCAGAGTTTTTTGAGGGACTATCCGGATCTTGATGCACTGCTGCACAAGGTCCGCCTAGAGTGCGCTCACTTGCGACGTTCCAGCATGGCCAGATCGCTGATTGCAGCTCTGCAACGCAGATTTCGCCTTCATGAACATCGCATCATATGTGACGTACCCACCAGGTGGAATTCCTCGTTACATATGTTGGAGCGGTTGTGTGAGCAGCAGCCAACAGTAATGGAGTATCAGCTGCATCAGGCGCAATCAACTCGCAATTTGCGCCGTTCACACTTCACCACTACTGAGTGGGCCTCTATAATAAGAATAATAATCTTTATTTATATAGCGCCATAATATTCCGCAGTGCTTTACAGTTTAACAGTTTCAAAACACAAGTCATAAGTAACAACGTTAACAATACAATAATTAAAGCAAAATCAGCCGCCCCTGCTGGTGAAAGCTTACAATCTACAATGAGGTGGGGGAGATACAAAGTACAGGTGTTTATATACAATGGTGTTTTTACAATGATGGTCCAGCCATTTTAAGGGAGTGAGGGATGCATGGAGATAGTGAATGGGCTACACACACAGACTTACACATAGAATGACTTTGATTAGTGAATGTAATAGGCCACTGTGAACAAATGTGTTTTGAGGGAGCGTCTGAAACCATCCAAATTGCGGATAGTCCTAATTTCTTGGGGTAGAGCATTCCAGAAGATTGGCGCAGCACGGGAGAAGTCTTGGAGTTGGTAGTGGGAGGTACGGATTAGTGCAGAGGTTAGTCGAAGGTCGTTTGCAGAGAAAAGCAGTCGGTTAGGCCGATAAATATAAATGAGGGAGGAGATGTAGGGGGGTGCTGCACTGTGGAGAGCTTTGTTGGTGAGAACCAGTAATTAGAATTGGATCCTATAATGAATGGGCAGCCAGTGTAATGAGTGGCGAAGGACTCTATGAAGGACATCTGCCACGTTTTGCGTGCGTTTGATGAGTCAACGCGGATGGCGAGTGCAGATGATGCACTAGTCAGCCTGACTGTCCCACTTATCTGCCTGCTTCAAAAAACACTGCAAGCAATAAGGGATGAGGTTTTGGAAGAGGTGGAGGATGAGGAGTCACAAATTCCATCACCTTCTGGACAGTCAGCGCAACGTGGTTCCTCACAAAGGGCTGGAGGACTTTCAAAGTACCATGCTGTATCAACAATTGAACCTCCAGAGTCGCTGTCTATATTTTCATAACCATTCCAAACTTTTAATGTATTTACAAAGCACATAATGTACAGTTTTTGTCTATCCTTTTGTAATGCTATTGTGTTTCCATAAAGTGATGTTACAGAATTATGATACAATGTTTTTAAATTTTGAGTTTTAAATTTTGTAAATTTTTATGTATTTGAAGGACTTTGTGAGGAGGATGAGGAGGAGTCAATGGAGGAGGAAGACATCGCTCCAGAGGGAGGTAGACAATGCTCTAGTCAGTATGTAGACCAAGGGTGGGGTGATGCACAGCAGGCAGAGATGACGCCTCTTGCAGGGGACAACGTTTCTTGGCCAGTTGGGAGTCTGCAGCACATGGTTGATTTCATGCTGCAGTGCCTGAGAAACGACCGCAGCATCGAACACATTCACACCACGTCTGATTATTGGGTGTACACCCTCCTAGACCCTCGCTACCGGGACAACTTACAAAGCCTCATCACACCGTTGAACCGGGAGCGTAAAATGCGGAAGTAACAAGACACACTGGTGCAATCCATAATGTTCTCCATTCCAGCCGAGAGCACTGCTGCTGCTACTGCTTTACAAAGCAGCTCTGTGCGTCGAGGCAGTGGAGACAGCTCTGCAACAAGAGGGAGCACAAGCAGCGCCTCTGCACAGGGCAAGAACAGTATGTTCCAAATGTGGCGAAGTTTTGTGGCAGCGCCACCAATGTCTACACCATCCGAGACGGCTCCAGTCAGCAGGAGGCAACATTTCCGTAAGATGGTGACAGACTACATGTCTTGCCCTCTCAGTGTACTCCCAGATGGCTCTTCCCCATTCAAGTTTGGTGTCTCTAAGCTGGATATATGGCCAGAGCTTAGCCAGTATGCATTGGAGGTGCTGGCTTGCCCTGCTGCCAGTGTATTATCGGAGCGCGTCTTTACTGCTGCAGGTGGTGTACTAACAGACCGTTGCATGCGACTATCCTCCGATAATGTAGAACGGCTTACTTTTCTGAAAATGAACTAGGCATGGATCTCGCCTGAATTTGCCTGTCCGGTTTCAGATTAACTAACTGGTTGGCAACGTTTTCCATGTCTCCTGTTATGTTCATCTTTCTGCCACCTGAACTATACTCCCTGGGCTACAACACTGCCAGTTGCTGCTCAGAAGTGTCGTGTCCACAGACCAATACACAAGCTATAGTGATAGTGGGGTTCAGTAACGCCTGCTGTTCCCCTGCTGTGTGTCTGACAAAAATTAATGCTGCTAACTCCAAATTAAAGTTCAAATTAAAGTTCAAACATCTCATACTAGGCCTCAGCCTACACCCTCCTTGACCCTGGGCTCAGAAGTGTTGGATGCACAGATCAAAACAATCGATGATGTGTTTGTGGGGTTCAGTAACGCCTGCTGTTCCCCTGCTGTGTGTCCGGCAAAAATTACTGCTACCTAGCTACACATGTTGAAAAAAACATGACATGTTAAAGTGGCTAGTGCTACACATAGATATCAGGCTACACCCTTATTTCTAAACTGTAAACAAGTGAAACGTCACATTTAAAACCATTCAATGATTAGTGTTGGTAACAAATCTGTAACTAAATAATTGTGACATATTAGGGCAGATATCCACATGTCTAACACAAATGCTAACACAAAAGCATACTTATGCTATAGGGTACTGATGGTGAACCTTCTCACTCCATAACTTTGACAAATCCAACTCACATCATGCCTCAAATGCTGCAATGTTGGAAGTGCATAATGTGGGTTGAACTTTGACAACAGCTGCAGTGCGAAGGTTATCCTTCTGTGTTCTTGGCTTTTAAATAAAAGCATACAAGTAAATATAATAATACATTGTTGATTAAGGGACGTGATGTACACCTGTAATATTGTGCAAACAATGGATGTAGGACTATTCCTCTTCAACATTACTTATATTTGTGTCATTTGAAAAAATACATATTTTAGTTAAAAATTAAAAACCCATGTTCACTAGCTGTGAAAGGCCCCTTTGTGTACTTCTATAGGGTTTGAAACCAATGTATTGTATACGGATGGAAGCACGTCACAGTAATAGATTTGAATTATTTGAAATAGAATGTAGCAGCACCAATTCGAGAAAAATGTGAAGGATGAGGCAGTGAAACACGCTCAGCAGAGTACACGCAGCGGTGGTTGAAGTAAGTGGAGCGGGATCTACACTCCTACCAAAAATTTAAACCTCAGACTAGAGTGAACAGTGAACACAACTGTTCACTTGCTGTGAAAGGCCTTTTTGGGGACTTCTATTATGTTTGCAACCAATGTATTGTATACGGATGGAAGCACGTCACAGTAATAGATTTGAATTATTTGAAATAGAATGTAGCAGCACCAATTCGAGAAAAATGTGAAGGATGAGGCAGTGAGACACGCTCAGCAGAGTACACGCAGCGGTGGTTGAAGTAAGTGGAGCGGGATCTACACTCCTACCAAAAATTTAAACCTCAGACTAGAGTGAACAGTGAACACAACTGTTCACTTGCTGTGAAAGGCCTTTTTGTGGACTTCTATTATGTTTGCAAGCAATGTATTGTATTTTGATGGAAGAGCGTCACACTAATAGATTTTAGTAAATTGAAAATAGAATAAAGCAGCACCAATTTTAGAAAAATGACAAGGATGAGCCAGTGACAGACAGTCAGCAGAGTATACGCAGCGGTGGTTGAAGTAAGTGGAGCGGGATCTACACTCCTACCAAAAATTTAAACCTCAGACTAGAGTGAACAGTGAACACAACTGTTCACTTGCTGTGAAAGGCCTTTTTGTGGACTTCTATTATGTTTGCAACCAATGTATTGTATTTTGATGGAAGAGCGTCACACTAATAGATTTTAGTAAATTGAAAATAGAATAAAGCAGCACCAATTTTAGAAAAATGACAAGGATGAGCCAGTGACAGACAGTCAGCAGAGTACACGCAGCGGTGGTTGAAGTAAGTGGAGCGGGATCTACACTCCTACCAAAAATTTAAACCTCAGACTAGAGTGAACAGTGAACACAACTGTTCACTTGCTGTGAAAGGCCTTTTTGTGGACTTGTATTATGTTTGCAAGCAATGTATTGTATTTTGATGGAAGAGCGTCACACTAATAGATTTTAGTAAATTGAAAATAGAATAAAGCAGCACCAATTTTAGAAAAATGACAAGGATGAGCCAGTGACAGACACTCAGCAGAGTACACGCAGCATTAGTTGAAGAAGTAACTGGAGCGTGATCTGCATTTAAAAAAAAAATAAAAAATACCTCACAGACTGCAGTGAACACTGAAACACAACTGTTCACTATCTGTGAAAGGCTCCTTTCTGTACTTCTATAGTGTTTGCAACCAATGTATTGTATACGGATGGAAGCGCATCACACTATAATTTCTATTGAATGGAGCAGCTAGAATTACACTAAAGAAAAAAAAAAAAAGAGTCTGTGAGTGACATGTGCAGATGCCTACAGACAGCGTTGGATGCAGAGCAAACTGCAGCGTCACCTGCACTCTCACACACACACCCTTGCACAGAGCTGTTAAAACAACACTGCAGGCAAAAGGAAGCTTTACACAGCGGTTGGTAAACTAGCCTGCCTAAAGCAAAGTACACAAAATCGCAATCTCTAACTGTCCCTCTGAGTCAGCAGAGCAGCGTTCTGTCCCTAACTGAGTTCACAGCACAGTGACGCTAAAATGGCGGCGGCGCCTTTTATAGTGCATTCTGACATCATTTCAGCAGCCAATCACAGCCATGCCATTAGTTAACATGACCGCAACAGTACAGGATGTGCCCACACTTCGTATGATTCCTCATTGGCTGACTAAAATCACACTGCCTCTCAAAGAATTATGGGAACTTCCGATTCCGGTATACGATATAGGAAAAATATCGGAACTAAGTATCGGAATTCCGATATAGCGAATATCGGCCGATACCCGATACTTGCGGTATCGGAATGCTCAACACTAGTCCTGTGTGAAACAGCTGTTACTATTTTATCAAGAATGTCTAGGCACATTTGTCCATTCATCCTTCCTTTAATTATATGACGTTTGCATGTGCTGTATGCTGAAAGACCACCCCACAGCATGATTTTCCGAACACCAAAATACATTGTTGGTATGGTATTTTTGGGGTAACATGCAGTGCCTTTTGACCTCTAAACTTGGTATGTATTATGGCATCCAAAGATTTCAATTTTTGTCTCATCTGACTGGTCTATATTCTCCTAGTATTTCATGAGCTTGTCTTAATATTGTTGAGCAGACTTTAAACATTCTTGAACTTTCTTTTTGTTCAGCAATGGGGTCTTGTGTGATGAGCATGCATACTGGCAATGGAGGTTGTGCGATGAGTGTGTTTACAGGCCGTGGAGGTTATTATTATTATTTATTTATATAGCACCATTGATTCCATGGTGCTGTACATGAGAAGGGGTTACATCAAAATACAAATATCACTTACAGTAGACAAACTAACAATGGTAGACCGGTACAGAGGGAAGAGAACTCTGCCTTTTGTGGGCTTACATTCTACAGGATTATGGGGAAGGAGACAGTAGATCAGAGGTTGCAGTAGCTCCGATGTTGTTGAGGTGGCAGCGTGGTCATTGCAGGTTGTAAGCTTTCTTGAAGAGATGGGTTTTCAGGTTCCGTCTGAAGATTCCTAATGTGGTGGACGTGTAATCGGACATGTTGGAGCATAGAATTCCAGAGATTGGGGGATATTCGTGAGAAGTCTTGGAGGCAATTGGGTAAGGAGTGAATAAGTGCGGAGGAGAGAAAGAAGTCTTGGGAGGACCGGAGATTACGTGAAGGAAGATATTGGGAGATTAGTTCAGAGATATACGAAGGAGAAAGGTTATGGATGGCTTTTTAGGACAGTGTTAGTAGTTTGTACTAGATATGCTGGGAAATTGGGAGCCAGTGAAGGGATTTCTAAAGGAGGGAAGCAGGAGTGTAGCGAGGAGAAAGATTAATTCGGCGGGGAGTAGAGTTAAAGACGGACTGGAGATGTGCGAGAGTGTTCGAAGGTGGGCCACAGAGGAGGATGTTGCAGTAGTTGAGGAGGGAGATGATTAAGGCATTCACAAGCATTTTGGTAGTGTGAGGGTTGAGGAAAGGACCGATTCAGGAAATATTTTGATCTTTAGGTGACAGGAGGTGGCGAGAGCTTGGATGTGCGGTTTGAAGAACAGGGCAGAGTCAGGGCAGAGTTTGAGTATATTTCTTCTAGTTTTCTTTGAAACAGTTGTACCTTCTTCCTGTAGCTCTCCACAGGTGGTCCTTGGCTCTTGGACAACTCTTTTGATAATTCTTTTCACTCCTCTCTCTGAAATCTTGTGGGCAGCCCCTGGTCATGGTTAGTTTATGGTGAAATGACGTTCTTTCCAATTCCAAACTGTGACCCCAACAGTACTTACTGTAACCTTCAGTAGTATAGAAATTCTTCTGTAACCAATGTTCTCAGTATGTTTTGCAATAATAAGGTTGCAGAGGTCTTAACACAGCTCACTGGTTTTACCCATCTGTAAGGTTCTGTGTACATGTTCCTGAAACTCAGTTTGTTCGTCAGCCATTTTACTTTCTGTCTTGCTGCAGCTATCTTGCCCTCAGTCAAGATGGAGTTTCCAGCTTGCATGTTCCCGCCCTGATTCTCTCCTTTTGCTTCTTAAGCAGCCACAGCTGAGCAATCAGTGCTTCAGAATCTAGCCTGCAGTGAACCTGTGACCTGACTCCTAAAGCCTTGGACCTTGTACTCCAGCTATTCCTACTGAGGAACTCTGAAGCACTTGTGGACTCTGAACCCTGCTCTTTGAAAGACCCACGTTTGCATGGACTTACGGTAACAGAGAAGAAGATCCTGAACCTGTTGTGGAGAGTGATTGCTGAGCTTAGATTACTCTGGCCTGCTGTGTCTCCTGCTTCTGTGTCTGCAAACTGTGTGACTATTTTTGCCAACTTGTATGAAGTAATACAAGACTTTCTATATCAAACCTGTGTCTCATGTATTTTCATCGCACCCAAGCACAAGACGCTATATGAACTGTACTACATACATTACAAGATTCTGAAGCCAAAACGTTAGTGTCTGCTGGGTCTGGAAAGGCTGTGTCTGCTGTAACTGTGGATATCGGATGTCCGGTTGTACTTTCTGTGATGACAGTGGTTGTGACTTCTCACAACCATTCCAGGTGAGCAATTCCCTTAAGTGTTTTTTTTTCTGCAGTGTTACCACAGGTAAACACTATTGTTTTTTTTTTTTCTCTTTTCTCTTTTTTGTCTGCTGTAACTGTGGATATCAGATGTCCGGGTGAACTTTCTGTGATGATAGTGGTTGTGACTTCTCACAACCATTCCAGGTGAGCAGTTCCCTTAATTTTTTTTCTCTCTGCAGTGTTACCACAGGTAAACACTATTGTTTTTTTTTTTCTCCTCTCCTCTTCTTCCAGTACTCCTGTCTTAAAAGATCTGGAAAATGGAGGCCCGCATAAAGGAACTTTGCGGAGTGACTGATAATATCCTTGCAGATTTGCAGAATATAAAGACCCGTTTTTCAAGCCTACAGGACCTCACTAATCACAATTTGCAAGTGTTTGGACAGACTGCCCAGGATTTGCGAGCCAGGATTGAGGTTCTAGAAGAGCGAGTCCAGGCTCCTGCCGTAGCCCCGAGTTCTGGAATTCCCAAGTTGCCCCCTTTTCGTTTTGGCGGTGAACGTGAGAAATTCAGGGGATTTATTAATCAATGCAATCTTTTTTTTTCTGCACATGCTTCACAATTTCCCACTGAACGATCTAAGGTGCTTACTATAATTATGTTGCTTACCAACAAGGCTTTGATGTGGGCAAACCCTCTGATTGAGACTGAGGATCATTGTTTGAATCACCTTGATGCTTTTATTTCAGCCATGGGGCAGGTGTTTGATGACCCCAATCGAGGTGCAACAGCTGAAGCAGCCATGTTAGCTTTGCGCCAAGGTAAGCACTCGGTAGCTGAATATGCCTTGGATTTCAGGAGATGGGCCCTTGATACCACCTGGGACAGTTCCGCCAAAAAATCTATTTTTCGAAAGGGGTTATCTCCACTGATTAAGGATGAACTTGCTCGTGCCGACCCTCCCACTGCGTTAGGTGACTTTATTAACTACTGCATCCGTATTGATACTCGTCTGACTGAACGCAGGCAAGAGAGATGGTTCGAAAGCAATCGCACTAACCTTTTCCTACCTTCCTCTCCAGCTAAGGAACCTTTGAGTAGGATTACACGGGAACCTGAACCTGAACCCATGCAGGTAGACTCTTTACAACGACGGGTTAGTGATGCACGCAAGGAACATCGTTTTAAGGAAAATCTATGTTTCTATTGTGGTAAGTCAGGGCACTTCATTATAAACTGCCCCAGCCGTTCTCGTAAGACTACTGCAGCACTCATTCATTGTGAGTGTTGCGAGAGGGGATCTGTCAGGTCCGAGCCTCAGGCTCCAGAGAGATCTGCAGCAACAGATCTTGATTTCTCGGACTTAAACTCCGTTACCTCTGAGGACGTTGACTGTGTAAACGCTGCCATTTTTCAAGTTTACTCAGCGGTGTCCCAGCTGAGTTGTAAGAAAAACAATTCTCATTGCTTTCTTTCCATCAAACTCTGGGTTGACTCAGCTTGGGTGTCTAGCTCTGCTATGATCGACTCAGGGGCAAGTGGAAATTTTATGGATGTCTCCTTTGCTCTGAAACAGGGGATACGTTCAGTGAAGAAGGCTACTCCAGTACAGATGGAAACTGTGGATGGCTCCCTGCTGACCTCTGGACCAGTGGATCAGGAAACAGAGCCTTTGAGGGTTCTTATGGGTAAAGATCATCAAGAGAAACTGTCCTTTATGCTTATCTCTTCTCCCCACTTTCCCATTATTCTAGGGCTACCATGGCTGCAGGCTCAGAATCCTACCATTAACTGGGAGACCAAGGACTTACACTTTCCAGAGAAACAGATGAGTCCAAAAGTTTCAGCTTGCTCTGTTCCTAAAGGAACCATGTCAGTCCCTGAACTACCAGCTGTATACCAGGACTATGTGGATTTATGTGACAAGAAGAACGCTGACCAGCTTCCTCCTCACCGTCCATATGATTGTCCAATTGAATTATTGCCTGGAGCAGAGATACCTTTTGGTAAGATCTACCCCCTGGCGGGGCACGAGCTAAAGGCTTTAAAGGATTACATAGACGAAAATCTAGCCAAGGGCTTCATACGCCCCTCTTCATCTCCTGCAGGTGCACCCATCTTCTTTGTAAAGAAGAAAGATGGATCTCTGAGACCATGTGTAGACTATAGGGAACTCAATAAGGTTACTATTAGAAACCGTTATCCATTGCCTTTAATCCCTGAGTTATTGGAGAGAGTGCGACATGCCAAAATTTTCTCTAAACTAGATCTTCGTGGGGCCTATAACTTAGTCCGTATTAGACCTGGGATGAATGGAAGACTGCATTCAGGTCACGCTATGGACACTTTGAATATCTAGTTATGCCTTTTGGTCTGAGTACCGCCCCAGCCACTTTCCAACACTTGGTGAATGACATCTTCAGGGATCTCCTAGATACATTCGTGGTAATTTATTTGGATGATATTCTAATTTTTTCTAACTCCACAGAGGAACATCATGGACATGTGAGAATGGTCTTGGAACGTCTAAGACAAAATCATCTTTACATCAAACTTGAAAAGTGTGAATTCCATAGAACCGAAATTCAATTTCTGGGGTATGTACTGTCTACACAAGGAATTAGTATGGATGGAAGCAAAACCCAAGCCATCAAGGATTGGCCAAGTCCTAGAAATGTGAAGGAGGTATAGCGATTCATCGGGTTTGCCAACTTCTATAGACGTTTCATTAGAAATTTCTCTGAGGTAGTGTCACCTATCACCCAACTTACCCGGAAAGATTCTAGGTTCTCCTGGACTCCCCAAGCCCAGGAAGCATTTTCCCGTCTAAAAGATACATTTACCACTGCACCTATCCTAGTACATCCCAACCCCGAGCTTGACTTCATAATAGAGGTGGATGCTTCAGACTGTGCCGTTGGAGCTATACTCTCTCAGAGAACAGGTGAGAAGAATGTCTTGCATCCCTGTGCCTTCTTTTCCCAGCAGTTGTCTTCGGCTGAGAGGAACTACGATGTGGGCAATAGAGAGTTGTTGGCCATTATTGCCGCCTTCAAAGAATGGAGACACCTTCTTCAGGGAGCTGCACAGCAAATAGTCATCCTGACAGATCATCGTAACCTTGAGTTTATCAGGTCGGCTAAGTGCCTGACTCCTCGCCAGGCTCGCTGGAATCTTTTCTTAAACCAATTTAATTTTATCATTTCTTATAGACCAGGATCGCGCAATGGAAAGGCTGATGCACTCTCTAGGATTTACTCAGCAGAGACACGTCCAATTACTCCTCCTAAGACTATTCTTCCTGACTCTAGATTCCTAGGAGTAATTCATAATCAAGACCTACTTAAGGACATCAAGGAAGCATACCATGCGGATTCCTTTTTGGCACAACCCCCAAGGGACGTAAGTCTTGTCTTTAAGAATGGTGTGTGGATTCAGGGACAACGCCTGTATATTCCTGAAACAGTCAGATTGAGAGTATTGCAACTCATTCACGATTCCAAGATAGCTGGGCATAGAGGAATTCTAAAGACACAGGAATTTCTCTCTCGTTTCTTTTGGTGGCCCACTTGCAGGAAGGATGTTTTAAATTATGTCACTTCATGTGAAGTCTGTGCAAGATGCAAAACACCTCGCTCCTCACCAACTGGTCTGTTAAAGCCTCTTCCCACCCCGTCCCGCCCGTGGGGATCCATTTCTATGGACTTCATTGTGGAGTTACCAACCTCTCAAGGGAAGAACACCATTCTAGTGGTGGTTGACCGTCTAACAAAGGCAGCTCATTTTATCCCTTGTGTCGGCTTACCCACTGCAAAACAGACATCAGATTTGATGATTAAAGATGTGTTTCGCTTACATGGAGTACCGGATGAGGTTATTTCGGATCGAGGGGTGCAATTCACTTCTAGGTTTTGGCAAAATTTCTGTGCAGCATTGGACATTAAAGTAAACCTTTCTTCTGCTTTTCATCCCCAGACTAATGGACAGACCGAACGAACCAATCAAACCCTGGAGCAGTATCTCCGCTGCTTTATCTGCCACCTACAGGATGATTGGGTGGATCTACTTCCATTTGCTGAGTTCTCGTATAACAACTCTCAAAGTGCCTCCACTAAGCAGTCTCCTTTTTACTCTAATCTAGGTTATCATCCTAACATTCTACCACGATTTCCCATAGAAACGCCTTTACCAGCAGTGGCTGAAAGAATCACGTCTTTACAGAAGAATATGGATCTTCTAAAGGAGTATCTGGAATCGGCTCAGGAAAGGTACAAGAAAGCAGCAGATAAATTTCGTAAACCTGCACCAGCTTTCAAGGTAGGAGACTTGGTCTGGCTGTCAACCAGAAATCTTAAGTTAAGGATTCCATCGTCTAAGTTGGGACATAAGTACATTGGACCCTATAAAATCAGTAAAATTATAAGTGCCGTTGCTTGTCGTCTTCAACTGCCCAGAACTATGAGAATTCACCCTGTCTTTCATGTATCCCTACTAAAGGCTGCGACACCCAATACGTTTCCTGGACGTTCTTCTCCTTGCCCTGACCCAGTGCTAGTCGATGGTCAGGAAGAATTTGTGGTGGAAAGGATTTTAGATTCCAGGTTGTATAGAAATCAGTTACAATATCTGATTAAATGGCAGGGCTACCCAGTGGAGGACAACTCATGGGAACCAGTCAATAACGTTAATGCTCCTCGCTTGCTCCGTCAGTTTCATCAGAGGTACCCACACAAGCCTGGCCTGAGGTCATCCGGAGGTTGTCCCTAAGGGGGGAGTAATGTAAGGTTCTGTGTACATGTTCCTGAAACTCAGTTTGTTCGTCAGCCATTTTACTTTCTGTCTTGCTGCAGCTATCTTGCCCTCAGTCAAGATGGAGTTTCCAGCTTGCATGTTCCCGCCCTGATTCTCTCCTTTTGCTTCTTAAGCAGCCACAGCTGAGCAATCAGTGCTTCAGAATCTAGCCTGCAGTGAACCTGTGACCTGACTCCTGGAAGCCTTGGACTATGTACTCCAGCTATTCCTACTGAGGAACTCTGAAGCACTTGTGGACTCTGAACCCTGCTCTTTGAAAGACCCACGTTTGCATGGACTTACGGTAACAGAGAAGAAGATCCTGAACCTGTTGTGGAGAGTGATTGCTGAGCTTAGATTACTCTGGCCTGCTGTGTCTCCTGCTTCTGTGTCTGCAAACTGTGTGACTATTTTTGCCAACTTGTATGAAGTAATACAAGACTTTCTATATCAAACCTGTGTCTCATGTATTTTCATCGCACCCAAGCACAAGACGCTATATGAACTGTACTACATACATTACACCATCACAAGTAGTGTTGAGCGATACTGCTCGATATCTAAAAATATCGGATCGGAATGGTATCGCCGATATCACTAAAATATCGGCGATACCCAATACTGATACCGGAAGTCCAATGTAAGTCTATGGGAACCAAATATCGACATTAAAAAAAACCCATTCTTGCCTTGTTGGTTAATTGTACATGAAGGAAAACAACAAAGAGTAATGTAGAATGTATTGGGGGAGGTTGAGGAGACAATAAAGGCATACATGTTTAACCCAATGCATTGGAATAGCATTAATATATATTTTTTTGGAAATACGTTTGGATTGACGAACAAATTGACAATGTTGTTAACCTTTTTTCTATTTTGGCAAATATGTATGTTTCACAACTTCCATGCTCTTCACCTTTTTAACTTTTGCCAGTGCCACACTTTCTCCTTCATAATCTTCAGCAGCATCATCTTTCTCATCAAATTATTCTTCATCTTCACCTTCTTAATCTTCTTCTTAAACTTCTTGCTATTCATGTTTTTGTTTACATTACTCATATTGTTATTATCAAACTATTAATCTTCTTCATATTCATATTCTACATCTTCTTCCTCTTCATCTTCTTCATCATATTCTTATTTGTGACAGAGATTCCTGTACTTGTAATCTGTAAAAGTATGAATTTTTCATCCTTCCGTTCTTGCTGTCACAAAAGATTTAAATTACAACAGTATTTGTCCGTGTTCAGTTTAGCCTGCAGCAGCAGGCATTTTCCAGGGACACCACGAGGAGGAACGGACTCACCCCCATACACTGCTTAGTCTTCTTCTGCTTAGAATTTAGAGCATATATTTTGCTCTTCATTTTGGTCTTATACTTCATGTTCTTCTGCTTTTTGATCTTCTGCTTATTGTTCTTCTGTCTGTTGTTCTGTATCTTGTAGTTTGTCTTAACCTTCTTTGTCCTGTTGGTGATCTTCTTCAGGGTAATCTTTTATTTTTTCTTTGTGATGGTGTTCAGGCTGGTTGGCTTCATGCTCGTCGTCCTTGTTGTCATCATCTTCTTCTGGGTGGTCTTTAAGGTCGTCTAATTTCCGAGAACCAGCTGACGTTACTGGAACCCGGACGGGTATCAGATGGAACAAGAGACAATGGAAGTAACGAGGACCAGCTGACTGTGCTGGAACCCGGAGGGGCAGCAGAAGGAAAAGAGGCAATGTCACAACCGAGTACCAGCTGACGTTACTGTGACACGGTTACTAAGCAGGAGGTACCTGTGCTCCAAAGCACTACCAAGGACCAGCAGACTTTGCTGGAACTCGTATATGGAGATGGAGGCACCTAGGCCAAAGGCACTGGGGAGAACCAGTTGATGGTACTGGACCCCGGACGGTAGCAGAAGGAAAAGAGGCAATGTCACAACCGAGTACCAGCTGACGTTACTGTGACACGGTTACTAAGCAGGAGGTACCTGTGCTCCAAAGCACTACCAAGGACCAGCAGACGTTGCTGGAACTCGTATACGGAGATGGAGGCACCTAGGCCAAAGGCACTGGGGAGAACCAGTTGACGGTACTGGACCCCGGACGGGTAGCAGAAGGAAAAGAGGCAATGTCACAACCGAGTACCAGCTGACGTTACTGTGACACGGTTACTAAGCAGGAGGTACCTGTGCTCCAAAGCACTACCAAGGACCAGCAGACGTTGCTGGAACTCGTATACGGAGATGGAGGCACCTAGGCCAAAGGCACTGGGGAGAACCAGTTGACGGTACTGGACCCTGGACGGGTAGCAGAAGGAAAAGAGGCAATGTCACAACCGAGTACCAGCTGACGTTACTGTGACACGGTTACTAAGCAGGAGGTACCTGTGCTCCAAAGCACTACCAAGGACCAGCAGACGTTGCTGGAACTCGTATACGGAGATGGAGGCACCTAGGCCAAAGGCACTGGGGAGAACCAGTTGATGGTACTGGACCCCGGACGGGTAGCAGAACGCACCCATGAAAATGTAAGTTGACAGGACGCAAGCCGTCCGCAGTTACCGAATCACACAGTCCTACAGTGGGTGCTTGTCCTATTGTCACAATGGAAACAGCCTTTATTTACATATCCCACAGCACACATAGGAATCACCTAAACTGCAGGCACCATAGAGTCGGCTAACCCGAATGCAACACGACAGCACAACTTATTGGAGGATAATTGACGTTCACACTGCCAGGAAACAGCTGTCGTGCTGTAACCAGGCTGGCCAGGAGTCAGTACCCCTGCCAATTAGTTACGAGCAACAAATGGCGGTGTTGTAGCCCAGGGAGTAGAGTTCAGGTGGTAGAAAGATGAACATAACAGGAGACATGGAAAACGTTGCCAAACAGTTATTTAATCTAAAAACGGACAGGCAAATTCAGGTGATATCCATGCCTTGTTCATTTTCAGAAAAGTAAGCCGGTCTACATTCTCTGAGGATAGTCGCATGCGACGGTCTGTTAGTACACCACCTGCAGCACTAAAGACGCGCTCAGATAATACACTGGCAGCAGGGCAAGCCAGCACCTCCAATGCATACTGGCTAAGCTCTGGCCATGTATCCAACTTAGAGACCCAAAATTTGAAAGGGGAAGAGGCATCTGGGAGTACACTTAGAGGGAAAGACAAGTAGTCTGTCACCATCTTACGGAAACGTTGCTTCCTGGTGATTGGAGCCGTCTCGGATGGTGTAGACCTTGCTGGCGCTGTCACAAAACTTCGCCACATTTGTAACATACAGCTCTTGCCCTGTGCAGAGGCGCTGCTTGTGCTCCCTCTAGTTGTAGAGGTGTCTACACTGCCTCGACGCACAGAGCTGCTTTGTAAAGCAGTAGCAGCAGCAGCATCTCTCTCGGCTGGAATGTACAACAGTATGGATTGCACCAGTGTGTCTTGGTACTCCCGCATTTTACGGTCCCGGTTCCCCGGTGTGATGAGGGTTTGTAAGTTGTCCCGGTAGCGAGGGTCTAGGAGTGTGTACACCCAATAATCTGACGTGGTGAGAATGTGGGCGATGCGGCGGTCGTTTCTCAGGCACTGAAGCATGAAATCAACCATGTGCTGCAGACTCCCAACTGGCCAACAAAAGCTGTCCTGTGGAAGAGGCGTCATCTCTGCCTCCTCTGCATCACCCCACCCTCGCTCTACATACTGAGTAGAGCGTTGTGTACCTCCCTCTGTAGGGATTTCTTCCTCCTCCATTGACTCCTCCTCCTCCTCATCCTCCTCACAAAGTGAGCCCTGCCCAGCCCTTTGTGAGGAACCACGTTGCGCTGACTGTCCTGAAGGTAATTGAATTTGTGACTCCTCATCCTCCACCTCTTCCAAAACCTCTTCCTTTAGTGCTTTCAGTGATTTCTGAAGCAGGCAGATAAGGGGGACAGTCATGCTGACTAGTGCATCATCTGCACTCGCCATCCGCGTTGAGACATCAAACGCACGCAAAACGTCGCAGATGTCCTTCATAGAGGCCCACTCAGTAGTGGTGAAGTGTGGATGGCGCAAAGAGCGACTTGATTGCGCCTGATGCAGCTGATACTCCATTACTGCTGTCTGCTGCTCACACAACCGCTCCAACATATGTAACGTGGAATTCCACCTGGTGGGTACGTCACATATGATGCGATGTTCAGGAAGGCGAAATCGGCATTGCAGAGCAGCAATGCGCGATCTGGCTATGCTGGAATGTCGCAAGTGAGCGCACTCTAGGCGGACCTTCTGCAGCAGTCCAGCAAGATCCGGATAGTCCCTCAAAAAACTCTGTACGACCAAGTTGAGCACATGTGCCAGACATGGTATGTGAGTAAGGTTGCCAAGGCCCAGAGCTGCCACCAGATTTCGGCCATTGTCACACACTACCAAGCCTGGCTGGAGATTCGCAGGCAAAAACCACACGTCGCTCTCCTGCTTGATGGCATTCCAGACCTCCTGCGCTGTGTGGCTTAGATTCCCCATTGAAATCATTTTCAGGACGGCCTGTTGACGTTTGGCCACGGCTGTGCTCATATCGGTCGCAACAGGTAAGCGTTCACGGGTCCATGTGGAGGTATACCGTGACGGCTCGTGCAGCGATGATTCTGAGGAACTGGAGTAGGAGGAGGAATCAATGTGTACAGACTGGATTCCTGCAATCCTTGGAGTTGGCAGAACACATACAGCGCCACTGGCAAGATCTGTACCCGGCTCCACAACATTGACCCAATGGGCAGTGAGGGAAAGGTATCGTCCCTGGCCATGGGTACTGGTCCACGCATCGGTGGTCAGGTGGACCCTGCTACTGACGGCGTTTAGTAGCGCATGTTTAATGTTTCCCTCGACATGTTTTTGCAGAGCAGGGACGGCTTGCCTGCTGAAATAAAATCGGCTTGGCACATTATATTGTGGGACTGCCAATGCCATAAAGTTCCTGAAACTGTCAGTCTCCACCAGCCTGAATGACAGCATTTCAAGGGACAGGAGTTTTGCAATGCCAGCATTCAGAGCCTGTGCTCGTGGATGGTTTGCCGAGTATGGCCGTCTTTTATCCCATGCCTGTGGTACCGATGGCTGTTTTGTGGTCTGGGAGTGTGACGATGACTGTGAACTTGCTGCTGTGGGTGGAATAACAGTTTGTCTATGGACAACAGTGACCGAGGTTCTTCCATGGAGATCCTGTGAGGAAGCCGAACCAGGTGTGTGTGAGCTGGAGGTAGAGGCTCCAACACGACCTGAAGATGTAGGTGCTGCTGTAGGTTGGCCTACATCTCCAGTGTGTCTTTGTAACTCAGCTACGTGCTTTGTCCGTACATGTTTCCACATATTTGTGGTATTCAGGTTACTGATATTTTTACCTCTTTTAACTTTTTGCTTACACAGCTTGCATTTAACATAGCAAATATCATCTACAAGTCTGTCAAAAAAGGACCACGCAGTGCAAGTCATGGGAGTGCCAATTTTGACATTTGTAAGAGAACTGCTCCCAACAGGTGCCAAACTGGAGGCTACAGGCAAGCGAGTCTGCAGCCTACCTCTCCCTCCTCTTTGTACCGTTGGGCCAATCTCTTCCTCAGAGCTGCTCCCACCACCTTCCTGTTGCTCACGCCATGTTGGGTCTCGGACTTCATCATCTCCACTACCCTCTTCCAACACCTGCTGTTGGATGGTCTGGGCAGCACCATGCTCCACAAAACCTGGCACCTGAGTCTCATCATCATCATGAGATGCGTTCTGCGGTGTGCTGTCCATCGCCACTGGCTCACCCGCCTCTTCAGATTGAGAGAGACACAGCTGTTGCGCATCACTGCATACTCCCTCTTCTTCAAATTGCAGAATGCTGCTTGCCTGTGCCCGTGTTTGCGAGCCAACAGATTCTGAGAACAGAAGCAGAGACTCAGCTGGCTCCTGTACAGAACTCTCTGACTGCCTGGCCAATTTGACAGGCGGTGAACAGACAGATGGTTGCTCAACAGTGTTGTGTTCCTGAGAGGAGGTGGAAGGAATTGAAGTCGATGCATTGGCTGCCATCCAACCAACAACGGCTTCAATTTGTTCTTCCCGCAGCAGGGGGGCACGCCGAGCTCCTACCAAAGTGCGCATAAAGGAACGCTCACGGGGATAAATGGTGGATGCTGTGTCACTGAGGGCGGCAGCAGCCACAGAATCCCCACGTCCTCTCCCTGCTGAAACTCCACGGCCACGACCACGTGCCTTACTCACTGACTTCTTCATCTTGGTAGATTGATAAAGAAAGTCAGAAAACTTATAAGGCGTAAGTGTGGTTATTACGCAGAGACTGAAGTGAACACTGAAACACAACTGTTCACAATCTGTGAAAGGCTACTCCTTTGTCTACTTCTATAGTGTTTGCAACCAATGTATTGGATACGGATGGAAGCGCGTCACACTAATAGTTAAATTGCATGGAGCAGCAAGAATTACACTGAAGAAAAAAAAAAGAGTCTGTGAGTGACACGTGCAGATGCCTACAGACAGCGTTGCATGCAGAGCAAACTGCAGCGTCACCTGCACTCACACACACCTTGCAGAGCTGTTAAAACAACACTGCAGGCAAAAGGAAGCTTTACACAGCGGTTGGTGCTAGCCTGCCTAAAGCACAGTACACTAAATCGCAATCTCTAACTGTCCCTCAGAGTCAGCACAGCAGCGTTCTGTCCCTTACTGAATTCACAGCACAGTGACGCTAAAATGGCGGCGGCGCCTTTTATAGTGCATTCTGACATCATTTCAGCATCCAATCACAGCCATGCCATTAGTTAACATGACCGCAGCAGTACAGGATGTGCCCACACTTCTTAGGATTCCTCATTGGCTGACTAAAATCACATTGCCTCTCAAAGAATTATGGGAAATTCCGATTCCGGTATACGATATATGGAAAATATCGGAACTAAGTATCGAAAGTCCGATACAGCTAATATCGGCCGATACCCGATACTTGCGGTATCGTATCGCTCAACACTAATCACAAGATGTTTCTTTTGTGGCAACTTGGTAATGAGACAACTCTTTATAGGTCTTCAGTTGAACCTATTGATATTATGTTTCACTAAGTGGCAGGATGTCATGACTTTTTGTGGCTTTTTGCACCATTCTTCCTTCATGTGTTCAAAAATTTTTCCATGTTTCATTTCTCATTATTACACATAATTTATGGACATGTCACAACTGTTGTCAGGTGAACCAGGATCAGGGGCTCCTTCCCTATCCCTAACACTAGGGAGGCCCTAGCTCGCCCTGTTTCCTGGATTACTTATGATGGTGAAGGTATTGGGGCCATGTACCTTGCTTTAGCTCCTGAATCCTGAAGGTTTGAGTTCAGAAAGGCAGATTTTAATGGACTAAGAAAAAGGGTAGGAAAGGTCCAAAGGCTGTATGCTTTAAAGGACAGAAGTGTCCAAAAAGGATGAGAGATTTTGCAAAATTAAATTCTCGCCGCACAATCCCAAAAATGAGGAAGCATTGGAAGTATTTAAAGAGACCAGGGTGGATGACCACAGAACTTAATCACTTGCTAAAAAGGAAAAAAGAGTATATCAAATGGAAAGAGGAGGGCATATCTAAAGAATATAATGCTGTTTGCAAGGAATGCAGGGCAACCGTTAGAAGAGCTAAAGTCAGTATTGAGGCAAGGCTCGCAAAGGAAGACCAAAAACATTAAAAAAAGATTTTGCGGGTATGTCAAAAGCAAAATAAAAGTCAAAGATGCTATAGGATTTTTACAGGGTGAAAAGGGTGAAGTGGTCAAAAATGATGTTGTGAAGAACAAACTTTTAAATTGCTATTTTGCATCTCTGTTTGCTAAGAAGCAATTGTAACATTAACTGATCTTCACAGTGCTATCGAAAGAATAAAAGAATCCACACTATCCATATACAGAGATATGGTGAAGGATCATTTATCTACTTTAAATTAATTTAAATCTCCTGGTCCAGATGAATTACATCCTAGGGTACTGAAAGAGTTAGCAGAAGAAATTGCAGAACCACTAGCTATAATCTTTGAAAAATCCTGGAAAACAAGAGAAGTCCCAGAATATTGGAGAAGAGCAAATGTTGTCCCTAACTTCAAAAAAGGAAAGAAGACAGAGCCAGGAAACTATAGGCCAGTGAGCCCTATTTCTATACCAGAGAAGATATTTGAACCAATTATTACACAGCATGTATATAAGTATTTGGATAGAAATACAGTAATTAACAGCATGGGCTTGTAGCAAACAAGTCATGCCAGACTAATGTAATTTCCTATGATGGTATCACTGAATGGCTGGATCAGGGAAATGCGGTAGATGTACTATATCTCAACTTCATCAAAGCATTTGATAAAATGTCTCATACAATCTGCATTGAAAAAATGACCAAGCATGGGATTGACAAGGCAACAGTTAGGTGGATTCATAACTGGCTCAGTGATACTCAAGGATTGGTTAATGGTTGCACATCCAATTGGAAAAGTATTTCAAGGGGTATACCACAGGGCACTATCCTGGTTCCAATGTCGCTTAACCTTTTTATAAATGATCTAGATAAGGGAACTGAAGGTAAACTAATCAAATTTGCAGATGATGCAAAGCTAGGAGGGATAACTAACACTGAAGAAGACAGAGAAAGGATTCAGAAGGATCTAGATAAACTTAAAACATGGGCAGCAACTAATAGAGTGGTATTAAACAGGGAGAAATGCAAGATTCTATGTCAGGGCAAGAAAAATGAAAATCATATCTATAGAATGGGAGGAATAGAACTAAGCAAAAGCACAAGAGAAAAAGACTTGGGTATACTAATAGATCACAGATTGCACATGAGTAAACAGTATGTTGCAGCAGCAAAAAAGACAAACACATGTCTAGGATGTATTAAGAGAAGCATAGAGTCTAGATCATGTGACGTAATTATCCCTCTCTATTCCTTCTTGGTCAGATCTCATATGGAACACTGTGTACAATTCTGGGCAACACATTTTAAAAAATACATTGAAAAACTGGAGCAAGTTCAGAGAAGAGGTACCAGAATGGTAAGCAGATTGCAAAGTATGTCCTACAAGAAACTGAGTCGCCCGCAGGGCTGTTGGGGGGTTCTCGGACCTGAGCCCGTTGATTCCTATGGGGATGTCACGGCGGCCATGGCTCTGCCCGTGGCCCTGGGTGCTCACCTTCCAAAAAGGGGAATATTTACAGGGGAGAATGTCAGTAGATTGTGATGCCACCTTTGGTGTCTGGTGAGGATCACCAGCACTGTAGCAGTCCACTGAGGCTGGTGTTGTGGCAGCTAGGGTGGTATTGCTCCCCACAGGTGGAGCGGGCCTTCAGGGCAGCATAAAGTGTAGGGATGCAGAACGGAGGGAATCCGGCAGGATAAGAACAAGAAGGTGAACACACACAACAAGTCACTTTGGTACTGTCATGTATAGTGTACAGTTCCTATAGCGTCTTGTGCTTGGGTGCGAGGGAAACACAGGAGACATAGGTTGAAATGAAATGACTTGTATTACTTCATACAAGCATGCTGAAAAGTTCACACAGTTTGCAGGAACAGCGACAGGAGACACAGCAGGCCAGAGTAACTTCAAGCACTACAGTAAATCTCAAAAGAAGGTTCAGGATCTCTTCTCTGTACCGTAATTCCTCTGCAAACATGGATTCACCAAACAGCAGGTTTCCAGAGTCCAAAAGTGTTCCAAGGTTCCTCAGTAGGGAATAGCTGGAGTACAAGTCCAAGGCTTCCAGGAGTCAGGTCACAGATTGACTGAGGCTTGATTCAGGAGCACTGATTGTTCAGCTGAGGCTGCTTAAGAAGCAAGAGGGAAGAATCAGGGCGGGAACATGAAAACTGGAAACTCCATATTAACTGAGGGTAAGAGCTGCAGAAAGACAGAAAGCAAAATGGCCGACGGAAAACTGAGTTTCAAGGAACATGTCAACAGAGACAAAGAACCTTACATTACTCCCCCCTTAGGGACAACCTCCGGATGACCTCAGACCAGGCTTGTCAGGGTACCTCTGATGAAACTGGCGGAGCAGGCGAGGAGCATTTACATTATTGACTGGTTCCCATGAGTTGTCCTCCACTGGGTAGCCCTGCCATTTAATCAAATATTGCAACTGATTTCTGTACAACCTGGAATCTAGAATCCTTTCCACCATAAATTCTTCCTGACCATCGACCAGCACTGGGTCAGGGCAAGGAGAAGAACGTCCAGGAAACGTATTGGGTGTTGCAGCCTTTAGTAGGGATACATGAAAGACAGGGTGGATTCTCATAGTTCTGGGCAGTTGAAGACGACAAGCAACAGCACTTATAATCTTATTGATCTTATAAGGTCCAATGTACTTATGTCCCAATTTAGACGATGGAATCTTTAATTTAAGATTTCTGGTTGACAGCCAGACCAAATCTCCTACCTTGAAAGCTGGTGCAGGTTTACGAAATTTATCTGCTGCTTTCTTGTACCTTTCCTGAGCCAATTCTAGATTTTCCTTTAGAAGATCCATATTCTTTTGTAAAGAAGTGATTCTTTCAGCCACTGCCGGCAAGGGCGTATCTATGGGAAATCGAGGAAGAATGTTAGGATGATAACCTAGATTGGAGTAAAAAGGAGACTGCTTAGTGGAGGCGCTCTGAGAGTTGTTATAAGAGAACTCAGCCAGTGGAAGTAGATCCACCCAATCATCCTGTAGGTGGCAGATAAAACAGCGGAGATACTGCTCCAGGGTCTGATTGGTTCGTTCTGTCTGTCCATTAGTCTGGGGATGAAAAGCAGAAGAAAGGTTTACTTTAATGTCCAATGCTGCACAGAAATTTTGCCAAAACCTTGAAGTGAATTGCACCCCTCGATCCGAAATGACCTCATCCGGTACTCCATGTAAGCGAAACACATTCTTAATCATCAAGTCTGATGTCTGTTTTGCAGTGGGTAAGCCGACACAAGGGATAAAATGAGCTGCCTTTATTAGACGGTCAACCACCACTAGAATGGTGTTCTTCCCTTGAGAGGTTGGTAACTCCACAATGAAGTCCATAGAAATGGATCCCCACGGGCGGGACGGGGTGGGAAGAGGTTGCAACAGACCAGTTGGTGAGGAGCGAGGTGTTTTGCATCTTGCACAGACTTCACATGAAGTGACATAGTTTAAGACATCTTTCCTGTAAGTGGGCCACCAAAAGAAACGAGAAAGAAATTCTTGTGTCTTTAGAATTCCCCTATGCCCGGCTATCTTGGAATCGTGGATGAGTTGCAATACTCTCAATCTGACTGTTTCAGGTATATACAGACGTTGTCCCTGAATCCACACACCATTCTTAAAGACAAGACTTACGTCCCTTGGGGGTTGAGCCAACAAAGAATCTGCATGGTATGCTTCCTTGATGTCCTTAAGTAGGTCTTGATTATGAATCACTCCCAGGAATCTAGAGTCAGGAAGAATAGTCTTAGGAGGAGTAAGTGGACGTGTCTCTGCTGAATGAATCCTAGAGAGTGCATCAGCCTTTCCATTGCGCGATCCTGGTCTATAAGAAATGACAAAATTAAATTGGTTTAGGAAAAGATTCCAGCGAGCCTGGCGAGGAGTCAGGCACTCAGCCGACCTGATAAATTCAAGGTTACGATGGTCTGTCAGGACGACTATTTGCTGTGCAGCACCCTGAAGAAGGTGTCTCCATTCCTTGAAGGCGGCAATAATGGCCAACAATTCTCTATTGCCCACATTGTAGTTCCTCTCAGCCGAAGACAACTGCTGGGAAAAGAAGGCACAGGGATGCAAGACATTCTTCTCACCTGTTCTCTGAGAGAGTATAGCTCCAACGGCACAGTCTGAAGCATCCACCTCTATTATGAAGGCAAGCTCGGGGTTGGGATGTACTAAGATAGGTGCGGTGGTAAATTTATCCTTTAAACAGGAAAATGCTTCCTGAGCTTGCGGGGTCCAGGAGAACCTAGACTGTTTCCGGGTAAGTTGGGTGATAGGTGACACTACCTCAGAAAAATTCTTAATGAAACGTCTATAGAAGTTGGCAAACCCGATGAAACGCTGCACCTCCTTCACATTTCTAGGAATTGACCAATCCTTGATGGCTTGGGTCTTGCTTCCATCCATACTAATCCCTTGCGTAGATAGTACATACCCCAGAAATTGAATTTCGGTCCTATGGAATTCACATTTTTCAAGTTTGATGTAGAGATGGTTTTGTCTTAGGCGTTCTAAGACCATTCTCACATGTCCATGATGTTCCTCTGTGGAATTAGAAAAAATTAGAATATCATCCAGATAAATCACCACAAATGTATCTAGGAGATCCCTGAAGATATCATTCACAAAGTGTTGGAAAGTGGCTGGGGCGGTACTCAGACCAAAAGGCATAACTAGATATTCAAAGTGTCCATAGCGTGACCTGAAAGCAGTCTTCCATTCATCCCGAGGTCTAATACGGACCAAGTTATAGGCCCCACGGAGATCCAGTTTAGAGAAAATTTTGGCATGCCGCACTCTCTCCAACAACTCAGGGATTAAAGGCAATGGATAACGGTTTCTAATAGTAACCTTATTGAGTTCCCTATAGTCTATGCAGGGTCTCAGAGATCCATCTTTCTTCTTCACAAAGAAGATGGGTGCACCTGCGGGAGATGAAGAGGGGCGTATGAAGCCCTTGGCTAAATTTTCGTCTATATAATCCTTCAAAGCTTTTAGCTCGGGCCCCGCTAGGGGGTAGATCTTACCAAAAGGTATCTCGGCTCCGGGCAATAATTCAATTGGACAATCATATGGACGGTGAGGAGGAAGCTGATCAGCGTTCTTCTTGTCACATAAATCCACATAGTCCTGGTATACAGCTGGTAGTTCAGGGACTGACATGGTTCCTTTAGGAACAGAGCAAGCTGAAACTCCTTGACTCATCTGTTTCTCCGGAAAGTGTAATTCCTTGGTCTCCCAGTTAATCGTAGGATTCTGCGCCTGCAGCCATGGTAGCCCTAGAATGATGGGAAAGTGGGGAGAAGAGATAAGCAAAAAATACATTTTCTCCTGATGATCTTTACCCATAAGGACCCTCAAAGGCTCTGTTTCTTGATCCACTGGTCCAGAAGTCAGTAGAGAGCCATCCACAGTCTCCATCTGTACTGGAGTAGCCTTCTTCACTGAACGTATCCCCTGTTTCAGAGCAAAGGAGATATCCATAAAATTTCCACTTGCTCCTGAGTCGATCATAGCAGAGCTAGACACCCAGACTGAGTCAACCCAGAGTTTGATGGAAAGGAAGCAATGAGAATTGTTTCTTTTACAACTCAGCTGGGACACCGCTGAGGAAACTTGAAAAATTGCAGCGTTTATACCGTCATCGTCCCCAGAACTAACAGAGTTTAAGTCTGAGAAATCAAGATCTCTTGCAGCAGATCTCTCTGGAGCCTGAGGCTCGGACATGACAGAGCTCCTCTCGCAACACTCACAGTGAATGACTGCTGCAGTAGTCTTACGAGAACGGCTGGGGCAGTTTATAATGAAGTGCCCTGACTTACCACAGTAGAAACATAGATTTTCCTTTATACGATGTTCTTTGCGTGCATCACTAACCCGTCTTTGCAAAGAGTCCACCTGCATGGGTTCAGGTTCTGGTTCCCTTGTGATCCTACTCAAAGGTTCCTTAGCTGAGGAGGGAGGTAGTAAAAGGTTAGTGCGATTATTTTCGAACCATCTCTCTTCTCTGAGTTCAGTCAGACGAGCATCAATACGGATACAATAGTTAATAAAGTCACCTAACGCAGTGGGAGGGTCGGCACGAGCAAGTTCATCCTTAATCAGTGGAGACAACCCTTTCCGAAAAATAGATTTTTTAGCGGAAGTGTCCCAAGTGGTATCAAGAGCCCATCTCCTGAAATCCAGGGCATATTCGGCTACTGAACGCTTACCTTGGCGCAAAGTTAACATGGCTGCTTCAGCTGTTGCACCTCGATTGGGTCATCAAACACCTGCCCCATGGCTGAAATAAAAGCATCAAGGTGATTCAAACAATCATCCTCAGTCTCAATCAGAGGGTTTGCCCACATCAAAGCCTTATTGGTAAGCAACATGATTATAGTAAGCACTTTGGATCGTTCAGTGGGAAATTGTGAAGCATGTGCAGAGAAAAATAAATTGCATTGATTAATAAATCCCCTGAATTTCTCACGTTCACCGCCAAAACGAAAAGGAGGTAATTTGGGGATCCCAGAACTTGGGGTTATGGCAGGAGCCTGGGCTCGTTCCTCTAGAGCCTCAATCCTGGCTCGCAATTCCTGGGTAGTCTGTCCAAACACTTGCAAATTATGATTAGTGAGGTCCTGTAGGCTTGCAAAACGGGTTTTTAAAGTCTGTACATCTGAAAGGATTGTATCAGTCACTCCGCAAAGTTCCTTTATGCGGGCCTCCATCTTCCAGATCTTTTAAGGCAGAGGTGCTGGAAGGAGAAGAGGAAAAAAAAACAAAAAACAATAGTGTTTACCTGTGGTAACACTCCAGAGTAAAATTTTAAGGGAATGCGCTCACCTGGAATGGTTGTGAGAAGTCACAACCACTGTCATCACATAAGGTATTAAACGGACATCTGGTATCCACAGTCACAGCAGACACGGCTTTCCCAGACCCAGCAGACACTAAACATTGGCTCCTGAATCTTGTCATGTATAGTGTACAGTTCCTATAGCGTCTTGTGCTTGGGTGCGAGGGAAACACAGGAGACAAAGGTTGAAATGAAATGACTTGTATTACTTCATACAAGCATGCTGAAAAGTTCACACAGTTTGCAGGAACAGCGACAGGAGACACAGCAGGCCAGAGTAACTTCAAGCACTACAGTAAATCTCCAAAGAAGGTTCAGGATCTTTCTCTGTACCGTAATTCCTCTGCAAACATGGATTCACCAAACAGCAGGTTTCCAGAGTCCAAAAGTGTTCCAAGGTTCCTCAGTAGGGAATAGCTGGAGTACAAGTCCAAGGCTTCCAGGAGTCAGGTCACAGACTGACTGAGGCTTGATTCAGGAGCACTGATTGTTCAGCTGAGGCTGCTTAAGAAGCAAGAGGGAAGAATCAGGGCGGGAACATGAAAACTGGAAACTCCATATTAACTGAGGGCAAGAGCTGCAGAAAGACAGAAAGCAAAGTGGCCGACGGAAAACTGAGTTTCAAGGAACATGTCAACAGAGACAAAGAACCTTACAGGT
The DNA here is from genome assembly GCA_033576555.1 of Oophaga sylvatica. NCBI lineage: Eukaryota > Metazoa > Chordata > Amphibia > Anura > Dendrobatidae > Oophaga > Oophaga sylvatica. Next base: position 2,570,491 of record JARQOD010000005.1, on the reverse strand, counting down.
ACCTTTACTGGAGATGGTGCAGGTACATCCTGGAGCACTGTAGGGTGAAGGGTGCACATCCAGATCCTCCCACTGAGTAGGTATATGGCCTCCTGTTCTTTGCCTTTCTGTAATGAGTTTCTGGCCTGCCTGTAGCTGGGCCTCACTTAGTCTCTGTCCTGCACCGGCTGACCTTGTGGTATAATCTTCTCCTGGAGTACACTTTCCTTGCTCAGCTCTGTGGTGCTCCTGGGACCTGTAGTCCTCAGAATTCCGGTTGTCTCCTACTGGGTCATGGAGATCCCTGTAGGCTCGGACCCGGTGTCCGGTTTGTACTTGCTGGGGTGAGCTGGTAAGGCTCCTCTGCCCCTTTTGCTACTCCCTCTTGCCTTCGGCCTAGTCTGGCCCTCACTAGGCTATACACACTGGCAGTTGGTGGGCTGCCTCTTCTGCCGCTCTCCAGAGCATCGGCACGCTCCTAGCTCTCTGACTTGCTAGACTCCTCAGCTAGGCTGAGCTGTTCCTCTCCAGCTAGACTAGACTCGACTAGACTAGACTGCTCGACTAGACTGCCCCTTCTCTTCCTGCCTTCACCCTCTTTTATATCCCTATCAGGGTTCCCTCTGGTGGTCTGAGGTAGGGTGAAGGTGTGTGTATGTAGTGAGACATCTAGTGGATGAATCCTTCATGCACCTTTCTAGGATATGTGGAACCGAGCACAGCTGGGCTCCACAAAACAGTTAAAGGATCTAGAAATGCTTAGCTTGCAAAAAAAGAAGGCTAAAAGGAGACCTAATAGCATGTCTTCAAATATCTGAAAAGATGTCACAGAGTTAGGGTTGGCGGAACGCACCAAATTAAATATATAATAATAATAATAAGGTGCGTTCACAACCAGGGGTCCACCGTGCAGAGATGGAACCTGCTGCTAAGCAATGGCGGAACAAGATGGCGGTTGAACGCCAAAAACACGCGTGTTAGATGACACCCGGTGTGAATGGCGGCGAACTTTGTTACTTCACAGAGCCGCCACAACAGAGTAATAGGACGCTATTCCCTGTTGAATGTCACAGGACACAGCCGATATGGCGCGAGTGAGGTCTCTTGGCTTAACCCCTAGATAGTGGAGACTTGAGTCTAACCAGACCCACAATGCGCACGGCGTCGCACAGGCGATGCCACTACTTGGCATTGAATGGTAGCAACATACAGCTTAGTAAGGCGCACCAGGATTTGGCGCTAAACAAGAGCAACAGCTCAACTGACCGCAGAGTGGTACCAAAAGATGTGTGCCAGAGAACATGGATTGACTGTAAACAGCCCGTGCTAAGCAGCACATGTGGCCGAGACAGACTCTAGGTCAAGCCAAGTAAAAACCTGCCTGACTAAGGAAGACTAGGCAATCATACATGCCGACAGTGCGGCAGGTTCTCTGCCCAAACACACATGCATACATAGAGTGGTAGCGTATCCACTCGCTCACACATCACATGATTTATTGCGGCCGTGCAATCCTTTTCTAACCGCAGCCTTCCAGGACCTTGCTGATGGACCAATCGGAACTGCTTGAGGACCTGAGCATGTGACCTCAGACCACCAATGAACGGTCATCTCACGGGCATGCTCAGATGGAGAAAAGCAGGACTTATTCACAGGAGCAGCTGCTCACCGCTGACTAATGCAGGTTGCTATAGCTGAACCTGGGGTGGCAACAGCAAGCAAATGCATAGCATTAGCCTGAGCAAGATGCAGGGACCGATGTCTCCGCTGAGCAGGATCTTCTGCAGCTGAAGAAGAATGGGAGATCGCAGAGGACATGGCTCAAGATTTCCCCTGTGCAGTGGCGGGATCTCAACACCTAACATTACCCCCCTCCTAGAGCCCTCCCTCCTTGGGCCTCGCTACACTCAAATGCCGCAATGAGCTGAGGAGCCCGAATGTGCTCAATAGGTTCCCAGGTCCTGTCCTCAGGGCCATGACCCTTCCAGTCCACCAGATAGAACTTTTTGCCACGTACCACCTTGAACCCAACAATGGCGTTCACCTCATACTCATCCGCGGACGAACCTGATGTCCCGGCAGATGACTCAGAAAACTGTTGTGAATGTGTTAGAAATGAATTCTGATCTCAGGTGTTTTTGCAATTAGTAGAGTTGGTATTTTTTAAGGTTTTATGGGTTGCAGTAAGTGTCCTTCCTATCCTTTTCTTGCTAGGAAGATTGGGCCCCAACGTTTGCTCATACTATTTTCTGTCTGTGTCTGTATTTCCTCTTGTCTAACCGCCATTACATGTTTGTGGGCTTCCTATGTTCTTTGGGGATCTGCTCCGGGGCAGATAGTTTTCCTCTTTCTATCTTTAGGTGTAATTAACCTCTCAGGCTGTGACGAGGCGTCTAGGACCAACTTAGGAACGCTCCACGGCTGCCTTTAGTTGTGGTGGTTAGACAGGGTACTGCTGTCCAGTAGATTCCAACCTCTCTGGTGTATTGCCGTTTTTGCCTGCTCTCCTCAGCTACCAAATCATAACAGTATCACCGGCCAAAACTGAAAATTATACTCACAAAAGGGAAAAATAGTGTAAAAAAAAAAAAAAAGTTGTCAGAGTTGTCAGAGATTTTTTTTTTCCTGTTTGTTGCATTTTTTTCCCCTCTTTTTCTCTGGGTGCTGAGGATTTTTTTTTTTCTCTCAATGGAGTTTGCACAGTTGTCTGGCCGTGTGGATCAGCTTGCCACTGAAGTTCGGAGTATTGCTACCTATCTTGCAGGGTTGCCGGTTGTGGAACCTAGGATCCCCATGCCAGATTTGTTTTTAGGAGATCGAGCTAAATTTCTGAATTTCAAAAATAACTGTAAGGCTAAGTGCACACGTTCAGGAATATTTGCGTTTTTTTTTACGTTTTTTCCGCGATTTTCCGCGGTAAAAACGCGAAAAAAACGCAAGCATTAAGTATCCTATACATGTTAATTGATTCCGCATGTTTTGGCCACATGTTGCTTTTTTTTCCGCGAAAAAAACGCTTCGCGGAAAAAAATAGCAACATGTTCATTAATTTTGCGGAATGTAAGCGGTTCATGTGCGGTGGTACCCAGGGTCTGGAGGAGAGGGGACTCTCCTCCAGACCCTGGGTACCATATCCCTGGTAAAACAATAATTAAAATAATAAATAATGATATTCTCACCTTCCGGCGGCCCCCGCAGACTTCCCGCCTTCAGCGACGCTCCCGGCAACTCCCGGTCCCAAGAGTCCTTTGCGAGAATCACCCAGATGGCGTAGTGGTCTTGCGTGATGCTACGTCATCGGTGTGATTTGTCGCAATGCATCCTTGGGACAGGGAGTTGCCGGGAGCGTCGCTGAAGGCGGGAAGGCTGCGGGGGCCGCCGGAAGGTGAGAATATCATTATTTATTATTTTTTTATTATTTTTACAATAGATCTTTTTACTATTGATGCGACATAGGCGGCATCAATAGTAAAAAGTTGGTCACACGTGTCAAACACTATGTTTGACTCGTGTGACCAACCTGTCAATCAGTTTTCCAAGCGATGCTACAGATCGCTAGGAAAACGCTATCATTCTGCAAGCTAATTACGCTTGCAAAACGCTATTATTCTGGTGGGAATACGCATACAAAAAACGTGCGTATTTCCCGCGGGAGAAGTTTGGGATTGCCGCTGAAATTTCCGCGGCAATTCCGCAACGTGTGAACTTAGCCTAAGTTGTTTTTTGCCTTAAAACCTAAGTCCTCAGGGAACGCAGCACAGCAGGTTCAAATTGTCATCTATCTCCTGCGCGGCGATCCTCAGGATTGGGCTTTTTCCCTGACACCTGGGGACCCTGTTTTGAGTAATGTTGATGCATTTTTTCTGGCTCTGGGGTTATTGTACGATGAACCTAATGTCACTGATCAAGCTGAAAAAACCTTGTTGGCATTAAATCAGGGGCTTGAGGACGCTGAGTTATACTGTCAGAAATTCCGAAAGTGGGCAGTCCTGACCAAATGGAATGATGATGCTTTGGCAGCCCTTTTTCGGAAGGGTCTGTCAGAGAATGTAAAAGATGTTATGGTGGGTTTCCCTGCTCCCTCTGGTCTCAATGATTCTATGTCATTAGCGATTCAAATTGACAGACGTTTGCGTGAGCGTAGAGGTATGCGTGGAATAGTGTTGCCTTGTGAACCAGCTTCTGAACCCATGCAGCGTGATAGAGTGGCTTCTGGGGCACAGCGTCATGAGTTTCGAAAATGCAATGGGTTATGTTTCTACTGTGGTGACGCCTCTCATGCTATTTCAGTCTGCCCTAAGCGGGGAAGACGTTTGCACGCTCAGTTGTCTTGGGTAGTGTTCAGACTAAATTTCTGTTGACTGTTACCCTGATTTGCTCCCTGTCCACATTTTCTGCTCAGGCTTTTGTTGATTCGGGAGCAGCTATTAACCTGATGGATTTTGATTTTGCTAAACGTTGTGTGTTTCCCTTGATACCCCTACGGAAGTCTATTTCCCTACTGGGGATTGATTCTACCCCTTTGGCTGAGAATAAACCCCAGTTCTCTACTCAGGTGATAATGAGGGTTGAACCTGATCATCAGGAGAGTTGCAAATTTTTGGTGCTGTATAATTTGCATGACATTATTGTACTAGGTTTCCTTGGTTACAGTCTCATAATCCTGTTTTGGATTGGAAATCTGTGTCTGCAACCAGTTGGGGCTGCCAATGTGTTAATGCCAACACTCCTGTTTTTTCTGCCTCTCCCCAGGCTCAGGATGTTCCTGACTTTTTGACTGATTTTTCTGATGTGTTTAGCGAAAGTAAATCTGCATCCTTGCCCCCCCATAGGAGCTATGACTGCGCTATTGAATTAGTGCCTGGTAGTAAATTCCCTAAAGGTCGCCTTTTTAACTTGTCTGTACCTGAACATGACGCTATGCGGTCTTATATCAAGGAGTCATTGGAGAAGGGTCATATCAGATCATCCTCTTCACCCTTGGGTGCCGGTTTTTTCTTTGTGGCCAAAAAGGATGGTTCATTAAGGCCGTGTATTGATTATCGTCTCTTGAACAATATCACTGTGAAATATCAATATCTGTTACCCTTGATTTCTGACCTGTTTTCCAGGGTGAAAAGTGCTACTTGGTTTACCAAGCTTGACCTCAGGGGGGCGTATAACCTTATTCGCATTAAGCACGGGGATGAATGGAAGACGGCATTTAATACCCCAGAGGGGCATTTTGAGTACCTAGTGATGCCCTTTGGGCTCACTAATGCTCCTTCCGTCTTCCAGTCCTTCATGAATGACATTTTCAGGGATTTTGTGGATAAATTTCTGATTGTTTATTTGGATGATATCTTGATTTTTTCCATTGACTGAGACTCTCATGTGCAACATGTTCGGACTGTGTTCCAGATTTTGAGAGAGAATTCTCTGTATGTGAAGGGTTCAAAACGTCTTTTTGGCGTACAGAGGATCTCATTTCTGGGATTCATTTTGTCCCCATCTGTTATTGAAATGGACCCGGTCAAGGTTCAGGCCATCTGTGATTGGGTCCAACCTACTTCATTAAAGGCTCGTCAGAGATTCTTGGGTTTTGCCAATTTTTATCGTAAATTTATTGGTAATTTCTCTGTTATTGTTAAACCATTGACCGATTTGACCAAAAAGGGTTCTGATGTGGTGAATTGGCCTCCTGAGGCAGTCTCTGCGTTTCAGGAACTTAAGCAGAGATTCACTTCTGCTCCTGTTCTACGGCAGCCTTATGTTTCCCTGCCATTTCAGGTGGAGGTTGATGCCTCTGAAATTGGGGCAGGGGCTGTTTTGTCCCAAAGAGATCCAGAGACCTCTAAAAGTAACCCTTGTGCCTTTTTCTCTCGAAAATTTTCTCCAACTGAACGTAATTATGACGTGGGTAATCGGGAGTTATTGGCCATGAAGTGGGCTTTTGAAGAGTGGAGACATTGGCTGGAGGTTGCCAAACATCAGGTGGTGGTCCTCACGGACCATAAGAATCTGGTTTATCTGGAATCAGCCAAGCGACTTAATCCTAGACAGGCCAGGTGGGCCTTGTTTTTCACACGTTTTAATTTTGTGGTTTACTTTCTTCCTGGCACTAAGAATGTTAAGGCGGATGCCCTTTCGAGGAGTTTCCTTGCGGACTCTCCTGAGTTATCTGATCCTGCTGTTATTTTGAAAGAGGGTGTAGTTCTTTCCGCCATCTCGCCCTATTTGAGACTGGCTCTGGAAGGGTGTCAGGAGGATAAACCCGAGCGCTGCCCTATTGGGAAATTGTTTGTCCCAGACCGGTGGAAAAAGAGTGTGATGTCTGAGATTCATTGTTCTGCGTTGGCCAGTCATCCCAGAATTTTTGGTACCAGAGACTTGGTTAGTCGGTCCTTTTGGTGGCCTACTTTGTCTCGTGACATCAGGGAGTTTGTGCAGTCCTGCGGGACTTGCTCTCGCTCCAAGCCTTGCTCTCGCTCTGGTGGTTTGTTGATGCCATTGCCTGTGCCCAAGAGACCATGGACCCATATCTCTATGGAATTCATTTCCGACCTCCCTGTTTCTCAGAGAATGACCGTTATCTGGGTGATTTGTGATTGGTTTTCCAAAATGATACATCTTGTGCCATTACCTAAGTTGCCTTCCTCCTCCGAATTGGTGCCTTTGTTCCTTCAGCACGTGATTCGGTTACACGTCATTCCTGAGAACATTGTGTCTGACAGAGGAGTCCAGTTTGTTTCCAGATTTTGGAGGACTTTTTGTTCTAAACTTGGTGTTCAATTGTCTTTCTCCTCGGCTTTTCATCCTCAGACCAATGGACAAACTGAGAGAACAAACCAGACATTGGAGACTTATCTGAGGTGCTTTGTGTCTGCTGATCAAGATGACTGGGTCTCTTTTTTGCCTTTGGCTGAGTTTGCTCTTAATAATAGGGCTAGCTCTGCCACTTTGATGTCTCCATTTTTCTGCAATTTTGAGTTTCACCCTCGATTTTCTTCAGGACAGACGGAGGCTTCTGTCTGTCCAGGTGTTGAGTCTGTTGTGGAGCGTATGCAGCAGATTTTGGACCAGGTAGTGGAGAGGTTGTCCCTCTCCCAGGAGAGGGCCAGCGGTTTGCCAACAGGCACAGGACTGATGGTCCTTGGTTTGAAGTGGGGGACTTGGTCTGGTTGTCCTCAAGAAATATCCCTATGAGAGTTGCATCTCCTAAGTTTAAGCCTAGGTTCAATGGACCTTATAAGATCATGGAGATTCTTAATCCTGTTTCCCTTCGTTTACTTCTTCCAGGGACATTTAAGATCCAAAACGTGTTCCACAAGTCCTTATTGAAGAGGTTTGTCGAGCCAGTAGTTCCTATGGCTGCGCCTCCTGACCCTGTTTTGGTTGAGGGCAATCTGGAGTATGTGGTTGAGAAAATATTGGATTCTCGTTTTTCTAGACGGAAACTCCAGTATTTGGTTAAGTGGAGAGGTTATGGTCAGGAGGACAATTCTTGGGTGTTTGCTTCGGACATCCATGCTAGGAGACTGATCCGTGCATATCACAGAGCTCATCCTGACCGACCTGGTTGCCCAAATGAGGGTTCGGTGACCCCTCCTCAAGGGGGGGGTACTGTTGTGAATGTGTTAGAAATGAATTCTGAGCAGAAGCTCCCTCTGGTGGTTACAAATAGTACTGAACCATTCAATGAAGATTGTGAAGATTGGCAATCAGGAGTTACAGACTGGTCTTATATAAGGGAGGTTCCCTCCCATCATTTTTGCCGGTGATCAATTGTTCTTGTCTCAACTGTGGTTCCTGGTTCACTTTGAAGCTTGCTGAGTCTTGCCTGCATCTTCTACTATCAGATAAGATATTTTCTGCTTTTATTTTTGTGCTTGCTTTTTGCATTGTTCTCTGCACTTCTGTGGAGGTCAGCCAGGTCCCCTCCGGGGGCTTGTGCTCCTCTCAGTTTATCTGAGCCACTGTTATTTGTTCATTTGCCTTTTCCAGTTTTTTCAGTGGCTGCGGCTTAGTTTTGTTACACCAGAGAACTAATTTAGGTGGTAGAGGTCGTGTGATCTCAGGTATTTTTGCAATTAGTAGAGTTGGTATTTTTTAGGGTTTTTTGGATTGCAGTAAGTGTCCTTCCTATCCTTTTCTTTCTAGGAAGATTGGGCCCCAACGTTTGCTCATACTATTTTCTGTCTGTGTCTGTATTTCCTCTTGTCTAACCGCCATTACATGTTTGGGGGCTTCCTATGTTTTTTGGGGATCTGCTCCGGGGCAGATAGTTTTCCTCTTTCTATCTTTAGGTGTAGTTAACCTCTCAGGCTGTGACGAGGCGTCTAGGACCAACTTAGGAATGCTCCACGGCTGCCTTTAGTTGTGGTGGTTAGTCAGGGTACTGCAATCCAGTAGATTCCAACCTCTCTGGTGTATTGCCGTTTTTGCCTGCTCTCCTCAGCAACCAAATCATAACAGAAAACCAAGACATGTGAACGGGTTTTAGGAGGGACACATGAAAAGTGTCGGTGATACCTAGGCGTGGACGAAGAGCCAGACGATGGACCACAGGGTTGACCTGTTCCAGGAACTTGAAGGGACCTATGTAGTGAGGAGCAAACTTAGTGGACTCAACTCGCAGCCTGGTATTACGGAACGAGACCCACACTAAATCGCCAGAGGCAAAAGTCGGAGGGGGCGCCAATGGAATCCTGTGTGAGGTCCCAAATGTCACGCCGGTGGCATCTTGTGTGAGGTCCCAAAAGTGACGTGCCTTCACCGCCCAGTCTGCCACCTTAGAGTCGGTGAATGACACGGGCATGGGCACAGAGACATACAGATACTGGCTGAAATTAGGGAGGAACGGGGTCTGCCCAGTTGAGTCGGCTACGTCGCTACTCAGTGCATATTCCGCCCACGGTAGAAAGGATGCCCATTCATCCTGTCTGGCGGAAACCAAATGTCGCAAATATGTAACCAGGGTCTTGCTGGCCCTCTCTACCAACCTGTTCGTGTTGGAATGGTAAGCTGAAGAGAGATTTAGCTCTATGCTGAGCAGACGACAAAGCTCTCTCCAGAACCGAGACACGAACTGGGGACCCTGGTCACTGACTATTTTGACAGGCATGCCATGTAGGTGAAAGACATATTTGATGAACAACGCTGCAAAGCCCATGCCGAAGGTACCCGCAGGAGAGGCACAAAGTGCACCATTTTAGAGAAGTGGTTGGTGAATACCCAGATTACAGTGCAGTTACGAGACTTGGGTAAACCCACCACAAAATCTCTCCCCATCATTTCCCAGGGCCTAGCCGCCACCGGAAGGGGGTACAATAAGCCAGCTGGCCGTTGCCAAGAAGATCGATTCTGGGCGCAGGACACACGCCCGAATATATTCTCCGATGTCACGAGCCATATGCGGCCACAAGTACGTCCATGCCAGTAGCTCAGATGTCCTTTTGGCCCCAAAATATCCACCCACCCTGGACGAATGACTCAAAGAGAGAACCTCTGGTCGCAAATTAGGTGGAGCAAATGTCTTGCCCGGAGGCTCAGACTCTAACAAAACTGGAGCCACAGTTCTCAGGCTCTCTGAAGGGAAAATAAGCCAAGGTTCCTCTCCCTCCTCAGATGATACTACAGAATGGGAGAGAGCATCGGCACCAGTGTTTTTCTCCCCAGAGAGAAAATGGAGTGTGAATTTGAAATGGGAGAAGAACAGGGACCATCTGGCCTGGTGAGAATTTAGCCGATGGGCTGTCTGCAAGTAGATAAGTTTCTTTTGGTTGGTGAATACTTGGAAGGGGTAACGGGCCCCCTCCAGGAGATGTCTCCACTCAGAAAAGGCCAATTTCATTGCTAGCAACTCCTTGTCCTCGATGGAATCATTTTTCTCCGCCGGTGAGAAGGTCTTGGAGAAAAAGAAGCAAGGATGCTTCCGACCTTGAGCATCCTTCTGAAAGAGGATGGCTCCAGCACCGGCGGAAGAAGCATCAACCTCCATGATAAAGGGTATATCGACATCGAGGCGATGTAATATGGGAACGTTAGAGAAATGTGACTTTATAGACAGAAAGGCCTTGGAGACCTCCTCCAACCATAATTTGGGTTTAGCTCCCTTCTTGGTGAGGGCAAACAGGGGAGCTACCAAAGTTAAGAAGTGAGGAATGAACTGGCGATAGTAGTTGATGAACCCCATAAAGTGCTGCACCACTTTAAGAGAATGGGGTTCTTGTCAGTCCATCACAGCCTGTAGCTTGGCAGGATCCATGGCCAATCCCTGGGCTGAGATGATATAGCCCAGGAAAGGCAAGGAATCCTGCTCAAAATCAGCCGGTATTTGCCTGTCTCTTTCTTGGGACAACACCTAAATCGTAAACTCGCAAATTTGAAATTGGGCGGTCGCTGAATGGGCCTCGGAATCGCCCCAATTTTATTTCCTTGTCTAATTTATCACGCAAAAAATCTGGGGATTCCCTTGCAGATTTTAAATTGGTAGCCGATGAGGGGAACTTCGAAAAAAACGATCGGGATGAAAAAACCAAAAGGAAAAATGATCCCAGATTTGCACCTCTGCTGGCTGCTTTTCCCCTTTCTCTATCAAACACATTCTCTTTGGCCACTTAATTTAAGATATAATAAAGAACATTGAATTAGCACAAAATAACTTTGCAGATCATGAAATTCCACTGAAAATCTGCATTATGTGATTAATTTAAATCTTGGCAGATTCGATCATCACTACATTGTATACTGTATACACATCAAAACCACAGCTGTGCTAAAATTGTGCAAAAAAGTGCAAAGAAAAGTATCATGTAAAATGTACATTTTTATTTGTTCTCTTAAATATAATACATGACCCAATTTAAAATATTTCCTCCATTGCAGTGCCTTAAAAAAGTAAATAAGTATTCGTACCCCATTAGCTTTTCCACATCTTTTCACATTACACTCACAAAAGAAAATTTAGTATACATTACAAGATGCGTCTTTTAATCCCTAAAAGAGTAGTTTTTTTTAATATATATATATTTCGCTATGATTCCTATATTTAATTTTTATTTGTTCAATTGAATACATACATAAATAATAGCAAAATAATTTTTGGAATAGATGGAATAGCATAAATATATTCAAACTTTAAAAAAAATCACAAGAATTTTTACTTCTTAAATATTCTTAATATTTTTGCTTTCAACAACAAAAATAATGAAGTTTCAGCTGGTTAAATTTGGCCCCATTGACCGCGTTGCAAATCAATGAGATTGACAGTATGTTATAAAAGTAAAGCACTGGGCGCCATATTGGACAATCGCAATGAAACAACTTCTTTTCTTGGCTGTTTTAAAGATCGAAGACATGTAATGAAAAATAGGTATGCTGTCTGTGCTCGCGTAAAGCCACAAAGCTTCCAATGACTGAAAGTAGTAAAGGTAAAGAGCCACTTCTATCCCACTGGCAAGTATAACGTAGTGCACCGAGCAGACAGTCACAAATTGTACGGCTGTATGGAAAGTCTGAAGGCGAGTTATTCAATGACTGTGACTGCTCATTCGACTCAAGTGAAGACACAGAGAAGAGATGAGAAGACCGGCTGCTATGGAGTAAATGAGGAAGAAAGCAGAAGCCCATAACACGAATATCACCATATGTCTAAAATTTGACCCCAAAGTTGTATTTTTGATCCTTACATTTTCTAATTGCCGGGGAATTTCAAAATTACCAATCCACATACAAAGTGCAGTGTAACAACTGGTGACCAGGACAGATTTCACGACCAGCTGAAACAACTTTGGTAAAATAAGACTTTTTAGAAGTAGAAAAAGACCAGAATTTAAATTGCAGATCTTCAGGCAGAAGACCACAGAAAGCAATGTTGTTAACCAAAAACTAAGGTTAGTGAAGAAAACTTCAGACAAATCAATGGCGAATAATATGGACTCTTTCATCTCTGCAATGGGGGAGAAAATAATCAACAATAAGTAACAGAGGAAACACTGGAAGCAGATTCTGGTTACTCCAAGACGTGAGAATGTAGTCGGTAGAGGAAAGCATGTTCACTATGGCAATAAATGAATGCATCAGAACTCCTAGAGCACAGGCCAGATAACCTCAGAATGCCAATGTCGTGTTTTTCTTCCATCGACCTCTGTTTCTAATGATCAGTCCTGTATGACGAGTGCTGTCATTCTACTTTATTCACTATGGCAATGTTTTTATATGCGATGCAAATGATCATGGAAAAGATTGATATTAAAAGACATACAAATTATTTGGAAGTTGATTTGATTTGCTTTGCGTATTTCCTAGTATGATTTTTGCACTGTTCCTAATAATACAAAAAAATCTTCTTTTATAATTTATAAATCTAAAAATTTTCCTCACTCGCTTGTATTCAAGGCAGCCAGAAAATGTGAAGAAGGGTACAACATTGACTCAATCTCAGGTTACAGAATAAACGACAACAGAAATTGGCCATGTTTGGAAGGGTGAATATTTATTTATTTTTTTAAAATTGGGGGGTTTTCTGATTCCATAACTAGGCTGCACATATGGGGCATTTGAGACAGCATTTCTAGGGATGACTGTATTGAACCAATACTCACACAAAGTGATTTCATCAATTAGCTTCAAATCGACTGCAGGGGCACGTATGAAGATTCCAGGAGAAGTATGTTTCAAGCTGTACTCTTGTATTATGTACAATACATCAGCTGCAGTAGCAGTACGTATAAAGACAATTCGGAACCAAAAAGGTATAGATATGAATCTCAACCCATGATGGATGACAAACACAGACACAGGAGGAAGAAGTAAGGGGTTACTTACATCATAACTGGGCTTCAGTGAGAGGGACCAGTATCTAAGCAGCATTGGATCATGATGCCCTGTGCACTGGAAGAGGAACTTGTCTTTGGATCTGACAGAGGCAGGTAACTTTGTACTCATCTATGTCTTGATGGATCAAAAATAAATAATTTGTTTTTTTTATAAGTGGACGTACTATTTATCTCTAAAGAAACATATATTACCATATTTTTTGGGGGGGAAAATGGGGGTGCATCTAATAGCCGGAATATACTTACAACTAGTGTGGCGACAGCAGGAGTGGGGCGATTTTGCGGCGCTCCTGGTCCGATGCTGCAGGGCGATTATCACACTCCCTTACCAAGCTGGTGCGGCAGGTTCGGCGGTGCTCTGTGGTGCAGGGGCTGCACCGGCATCTTATGAAAGCCCGGAGGCCCCGCACAACCACTGCTGCTATGCAAAGGCCTCCAAGAATATGGCCGTCGCATGCTCAGATTATAGTTCGAAAAATACGGTATATGTTATAAGCTGCCATGCAAAGCGAGGACACCAACACAGAGGGAGAGTTATCCGCAGCACCTCTGGTTATTGGGATGGCCAGAGGGAAAAGGTGGGCAACATGCTCAGACACATAATTTTCACCACTCAACTATTTGGGCCAAACACCTGGGTCCAAAATCAGTGTCTGCGGGTGACACATCTGCCTCTTCTTTTGTGCTATGATTTTACCTATCCCCTGTCCAGGACATATATGTGGATTTCTCACGTCCTGCACATGTCATTGCACATTTGCAAGCACCATCAGCAATCACATCCAATTTTTGGTCCCAGTGCAGTGTTCAGCTGTCCCTACCTCAAGCCTTAGAACATAAAACAAATATCTAGCCACACACCCCCATGCACAAACACTAAATGGGCACATTTCCAGACTGCCTCCCTGGAAATGTTGCCATTTACTGTAGAATTGAGGAAACTGAAGCTTTCCTCAAACTCATGCCAGCAGCTGTATCGCAGTATTCGATCCCCAGCCGTCACTATTTTTCCTTATTTGCCATCCACGCATTACCCCAGCAGTGTCCCTTAACAACACCTGTGCCCTGACCAATGCAGTTACTGGGAATTTCTACTTAACCACTGACATGTGGACAAGTGCTTGTTGCCTGGGGCGTTACATTTCCCTCACGGCAAATCTAAGACAGCACATGTGTTACCGATGACATTGGTTTGCTGGCCCTTGTTCATTTACCTCCTACCCCAATGACACCAGAATCAGCATAACCATCCTGCTTCTGCGTCTACTCAAACACTCACTGCTCACAGTTAAAGTAGAAGCTTTGCATGTGGACTATGTTGAGAATGAGGAAGGAGTTACAAGCCTCTACATGGCAACTCAACTGATCTCATAGATTTTCTATGGGATTCATGTCTGGAGAAAGAGCAGGCCACTCCATTTGGAGTACCCCAGTCTCCAGCAGCCATTCCCTAATGATGCAACCTCGATAAGCTGGAGTATTAAAGTCCATGAAAATTAAATTAGGCCTGTGTTGTTTGTGCAGAGGCACAATGACTGGATTATTGATGAAGTAGTAGAGGCTTATCATTGTACCATTCACAAAGCATAGGGCAGTTCTCGTATATTGACTAGACACACCTGACCACACTGTAACACCAGGCTCTTCTGGTGACAACAGTGGCAGATGCATAGTACTTTCTTTGATGTCTCCAGCATTGTTGGCGGCCATAATTTTTGCTTAGCGTGAATGAATTTCATCAGTGAACAGCATTGAGGTCCCTTGTCCAGTGTAAATGCTCCATGGCCTATGAAAGATGGTGACACCTGTGCCTGGGACTGTGGTCAAGTACCTTTGCAAGTCATCTACCATGCAGACCAAGCTGATGTAAATGGTTTTGAATGGTCTGACATGACACTTGGGTGCCTTTCATCTCCCTTAAATATGCCTGGAGTTGTGTGGCATTTATTATCCAGTTCCGAAGGGCATTGTTCTCAATGAAGTGGTCATCAGTGTGGGATGTGGCCAAAGGACATCCACTTTTCTACCTTTCTATGAACCTTCCAGTCTTTCTATATCGCTGTTGCAAGCTGTTGATGACACTTTGACACTCTAAGCTCGGTGGCACTTTCGTCTGAAAGCATCTTATTTGAAGCCTCTCAATGGCGAGATACTGGTGATCAATTTTTAGGTATTGTTTTGGTCTCATGATGTCAAAATGTGAACAGAATTTTGTGGAGGACTGTTTAAATACCAATTCTAATAGAACACCAAAATTATTGGCTGATGCATGGATCAAACACCTGTTGTGAACTATGCAAATTAAGCTCCTTGTTAGAGAACAGCAAGTTGCGCAAAAAGTACTGAAACATTGAACAGTTGGAAATGTGCATTCAAAAGTTTAGAGAAGGTCAAATTAAGTTCACCTGAAAAGGTTACAGTACATTTTAGGCTCATTCTGAACTTTTAACAGAAAACCAAATATCCCAAACTTTTGTGAGTAGTGTATATGGTTAGGTTCAAAAATATTTGGACAGTGTCACAAGTTTTCTACATTTGATTTGTTTATTAAAACATATTCAAGATACAGTTATAGAATTAAATTGGGGTTAATGTGCCAACTCTCAGCTTTAATTTGACGGTATTAGCATCCTAATTGATGTAATGATTTAGGAATTACTGGGAACAAATGTAAGTTGATAATTATCTCAAAAACTCGTTAATAGGCTGCATGGGCTTTTCACTTGTTAGTCCATCATCAATTAAGTAGGTAAAAGTATGGAGCTGATTCCAGTATTGACATTAGCATTTGGAAGCTGTTGCTGTGAACCCACAACATTCAGTCAAAAAAGTTCCTAATGGAAGAGTAACAGACCATCGTGAGATTGAAAAAAGAAGAAATCCATGAGAGAGTTAGCAGAAATGTTAGGAGTAGCCAAATCAACAGTTTGGTACATTCTAAAAAAAAGAGCCCCCTGGTAAGCTTGGAAAATCGAAAAAGCCTGGACGTCCATGTAAGACAACAAGGGTGGATGATCGCAGTATCCTTCCCATGGTGAAGAAAATCCCCTTCACCACATCCACCCAGGTGAATAGCATTCTCCAGGAGGTTGATATCTCAGTGTCTACCATAAAGAGAAGACTTCATGAGAGAAGATACAGTGGGGTCACCACAAGGTGCAAACTGTTAATCAGCCAGTAAAATGGAAAGCTGGTATATGACTCGCGTATAAGCCGAGAGGGGGACTTTCAGCCTTAAAAAATGGACTGAAAATCTCGGCTTATACACGAGTATATACGGTAAGTGTTTTTAAACAGGCCCAATTATGGGATCCATTTCTTAACAAAAAGTGGTATTTATTTTTGCTGACTGAAAAGTAATATCCATGAAAAACTGCATTTACTTATTGAAAAACTGTATCTACTATTCGAAGTGTATATCTGTACAACACTTTTTTTTGCACCTTATAGTGATATATTATATATCTACCTATATGGATCCACATGTAATGGTATAACTATGCACTTTATCAGTAGCTCCTTATATTTTTACTTATTATTACTTATCTGAGGATTTATTCATTAGAATTATATAGAAATGAATCTACATTCACTATAATATATTTTTGCTAGTGATCAGATGACATAACTTTTATCTGTGTTATTTTTGCAATATTATTGGCAAATTAAAATTTTAATCCAGCATTATCTGTGTGCAATATTATGATTCATTGCCTAAAGCGTGTACTGAACCCTACAGTTTAATGGTGTTTGTTTTTCTCATCTTTATCCACTAGATGAAGCTATTGCCCTAAAAAAACATTCATTAGCTGCATGATATTGAGTTTCCTCATGGAATAAGTGCGAATATGTGTGAATAACAAACGATGTTAGAATGGTAAATGTATAACATATGTGACTGAGATACCACTATATTCTCTGTTCAACTCCCACACCATAATTTTTAAAATGTTTTTATGTATATTATGCACTCACTAAAGATTTATGTTTTATGCATAACTTCTTGGTAGTTCACTCTCTGTTGGTTTTCTAGTTAGTTTTGAACTCCCAAACACCTATGAGTATTCCCCTGTTCACATTGGGTTATATACTCACTCCCGGTATGTGTGACCCTGCATCCAGCTTGTCCAAATTCTGATACTGATTTGCATCTACTTCTCACCCCTGGTATGCTGCTACCCCCGCTCCTCTTTTCTTTACTGCCCATTTGTTTACTCTGTTGCAATATCGTACATATGGCTCAGCTTGAGATTAACTGATCAAAAAGATGAGTTCAGGTCTCCCCCCATCTTTCATACTGGAATGCATTTGTTTGCAAATATATTGTGAGTTAGTTATCAGCATAAACTTTAGTCTGTTCCTGCAACCTCTAAGTGCAGCATCTAAGTGTATTGCAATGAATTAAACTAGAATCGAATCACAAGGGAACTGAAGGGAACTGGATACTAAGTCACAGTAAGCAATGTTTTGGTTTGTCTTCACTCTCGCCTCCATAGTCTTTCTCTTCATACTAACCCCCCAAATCCCTACAACTGGTAAAGAGCTGGTTACTTCTCCCACAATCCTCTCCATCTATCTCATTCCTCCTCAAATCTGTACCTTAACATACAATCCTTTTTCTCCAATCACAGACAGCCGCATCATGCCCTCTTCAGCCACCACATACTACCACATTTTCTTTGCCTCCTCACTGCCGGTAATATCTCTCCAATTACTATTCCTCCTCGCCACATCCCTACTGTCACTTCCACCTCCTATCTGTGATCTATCACAAATTTCCATTACCTTTTTTTCTAACCTTAAACCCATTCACCCAGCCCCTGCTTTTCTAGTCTCTCTAACAGTTCCACTATGGAACGATCCCTCTGTCTGCAACAAACATTCTTACATTTCCTTCCTCAACATCACTGAAAGCTGGCTCACCCCTCTGACAGCCTCTTCTGCTGCCCTTTCTTATGGGTGACTCCATCTTTCTCACACTCCTCACACCAGCAGCAAGCATGGGGGAGAATGTGTTTTTTTCCTGTTATAAAAATGCTTCTTTACCTCAATTTCACTACCACTCTGTAACTCTCCCTTCTTTTGAGGTGCAATCTTTGTGCATATACTCCCCCTCCAACCTCCAACTGGCTTTCATTTACCATCTTTTTTGAAAACTTCACCACGTGGCTTTTTCATTTCCTTTCTGCTGACATCCTGGTTATCATCATGAGTGACTTCAATATCCCCATTGACACTTCCCAGTCTATTGTCTCTAAACTTCTATCTCTCCCGCCTGGACAACGGCAACTCCCTATTACATGACCTCCCCATTACTCGACTATCCTCTCTCCAGTCCATACTGAATGCAGCAGCCAGGGTCATCCATCTGGCTAATCGGTACTCGGACGCGTCCGCTCTTCGCCAGTCCTTACATTGGCTGCCCATTCGTTATAGGATCCAAGTCAAAGCCCTCCACAGTGCAGCACCCCCCCTACATCTCCTCCCTCATTTCTATCTATCGGCCTAACCAACTGCTGTGCTCTGCAAATGACTTTCGACTAACCTCAGCACTAATCCGTACCTCCCACTCCCGACTCCAAGACTTCTCCAGCGCTGCGCCAATCCTCTAGAATGCTCTACCCCAAGAAATTAGGACTATCCACAATTTGCATAGTTTCAGACGCTCCCTCAAAACACATTTGTTCAGAGCGGCCTATAACGTTCACTAATCAAAGTCATTCTATGTGTAAGTGTGTGTAGCCCATTTACTATCTCCATCCATCCCTCACTCCCTCAAGATGGCTGGACCATCATTGTAAATACACCATTGTATATACACACCTGTACTTTGTATCTCCCCCACCTCATTGTAGATTGTAAGCTCTCACGAGCAGGGTCAACTTATTTTGCTTTAATTACTGTATTGTTAACGCTATTACTTATGACTTGTGTTTTGAAACTGTTAAACTGTAAAGCGCTGCGGAATATGTTGGCGCTATATAAATAAAGATTATTATTATTATCTCTCACTTCCTCATATGGCTTCGCTTAATAGTATTCTGCAGCCACTCACAAATATGGTCAAACAGTTCATCTTCACCCGCCTCTGCTCCCTATCGAACCTCTGTAACTCACCTCTTCCTTTGTCTGACCACAGCCTACTCACAATCTCTTCCCTCTCCTCTCCAGGTGCACAATCCCCACTCCACAAACATGCATAACCTCGCAGAAATCTTAAACACATTGATTTACACTCACTTTCTGAGTCCCTTTTTCCACTTGCAGACATAGGTTCCTTACACAAAGCAGATGCGACACTTTATATAACAGGACAAATGCAGCTCTCAAAAGGGTCTCTCCACTTACACATAACAAAGATTGCACAACCAATACGCAAACCTGGCAAACTAGCCTGACTAAAGAACTGAGGTGGGCTTCCAGGGTTGCTGAGTAGAGATGGAAAAAATCCCACTCTATGAGCACTTCATCACATTCAAACAGTCCCTCACCACTTTCAATTCCACACTCATTGCAGCAAAACAAACATACTTCTCATCTCTCATATCCTCCCTGTCTCACAATTCTTAACAGCTATTCAACACTTTCAATTTTCTCCTCCAACCCCCAGAACCTCCTTCCTCTCCTCTCATCTCAACTGAAGACTTTGCCTCATTCTTCAAGCAGAAGATCGATGATAGAAGGCTTTAGTATACTGACCCTCCTCATAACTGCTCAGTCCTCATCTAAAATCAGCTTCTCCACATCACAGAAAATCAACTTTCTTCTCTATCTCAGGATCACATCTCACCATCTGTGTACTCAACCTGATCCAATCTCACCTCATCTTAAACCAGATAGCAGTCTTCATCTCATCCTTTACCAATCTCTTCAAACTTTCACTAACAACTGGTGTTTTCCCCTCTTGCTTCAAACATGTCTTGATCACAGCCATCCTCAAAAAACCCTCCCTTGACCCATCCTCTGTGTCTAGCTAAAGCCCCATATCACTTCTCCAATATGCCTCAAAACTACTGGAACGACAAGTTAATCTCAAACTGTCCTCCCACATCTCCCTCTGGTCCCTCTTTGACCACTTACAATCTGGCTTCTGACATCATTCCAGTTAAACTGTCCTAAATAAAGTCTCCAATGACCTACTAACCACCAAGTGACACTACTCTGTCCTCCTCCTCCAGGACCAATCATCTGCTTTTAACACAGTTGACCAATATCTCTTACTACAGATTCTCTCATCTCTTGGCATCATAGACTTCGCTCTATTTTGGATCTCTTCATACCTAACAGATAAGACATTCGGCATCTCCCACTCATACGCCACCTCCTCATCTTGCCCCTATCTGTCAGAGCCCCGCAAGGTTCAGTTCTAGAACACCTTCTTTTCTCCATCTATACCCTCGGCCTGGGATAGCTCATAGAGTCCCATGGCTTTCATTATCATCTCTATGCTGATAACACACAGATCTACATCTCTGGACCTGATATCACCTCTTTACTAACCAGAATTCAACAATGTATGTCCACCACTTCATCCTTCTTCTCTGCTAGATTTCTAAAACTTAACATGGACAAAACAGAATTCATCATCTTTCCTCCATTTTACTCGACTCCCCCAGCAGACCTATCAATTAATGTAAATGGCTGCTCATAGAGAGAAAGCAACAGGGCTCACCACATTCTTTGTATATCAGCGTGATGGATGAATGAACTGCCATGAGTGCCAGAAATTTCACTGGTGTGCTTTAAATGGAGGCTCACCATAGATTGTTTTCAATACTTGTACATGTTCATTGTGCTGTATTCTATGACTAAAGACAGTTGGCAGAAACATGTCAGCAGATTTTAATGTATTACCTGAACTAGTTTGTTGTTTTATGGAATTTCAATAAAGACCATTACTTTTATCAACTTCTGTTTGGATGTGACAAATTTCCTAAATTTTGTCTAAATGACTGCTCACTCTCCCCAGTCTTGCAAGCTCACTGCCTTGAGGTGACCCTGGACTCTAATCTCTCCTTCAAACCACATATCCAAGCCCTTTCCACTTCCTGCTGAGTTCAACTGCAAAATATTACTTGGATCGGTATATACGCAAAAACTCTAGTGCATGCCCTCATCATCTCCCTCCTCGACTACTGCAACGTCCTGCTGTGTGACCTCTCTTCTAACACTCTCACACACCTCCAATCTATCCTCAGTTCTGCTGCCTGACTAATGCAACAGTCACCCCGCTATTCCCTGGTCTCTCCTCTCTGTCAATCCCTTCACTTGCTCCTCATTGCCCAGAGATTCTGGTTCAAAACCTTAGCCATCCCATACAAAGCCATCCATCCATCGCCTCCTTCCATTTGTTACCTTGTCTCCCGGTACTTATCTTCACGCAACCTCCGATCATCACAAGATCTCCTTCTCTACTCCCCTTTTATCTCCTCTTCCCAGAATCGGAAACAAGATTTCACCGTGCATCCCCCCCTACTCTGGAAATCTCTACCCCAAAATATCAGAGTCTCACCTACTGTGGAAAACCTTCAAAAGGAACCTGAAGACCTACTTCTTCTGACAAACCTACAATCTGCAGTAACCATCGTTCCACCATAAAGATACACCAACAGCTCTCCCCACAACTACTATATCCTCATTCATCGCTTGTAGACTGTGAACCCTGGTGGGCAGAGTCCTCTCTCCTCCTCTACCAGTCGTGACTTTTATTGTTTAAGATTATTGTACTTGTTTTTAATTATGAAAACCCATTTTCCCATGTAAAGCGCCATGAAATCAATGGCACTATAATAATAATAATAATAATAAAAGAAATCATCTTTTAAAAATGAAACATTTCTTAGATTTCTGTTATTATTTTAATTTTTATAAATAAAAGCTCTACAGAATGGAATTCAAGTTCAGTGCAGGATAAATAATGTGATGAGTGCAGCTCTGGGGTATAATACGAGATGTAACTAAGGATCAGTAATATAATGCATGTACACAGTGATTGCACCAGCAGAATAGTGAGTGCAGCTCTGGAGTATAATACAGGGTGTAACTCAGGATCAGTGATGTAATGTATGTACACAGTGACTGCACCAGCAGAATAGTGAGTGCAGCTCTGGAGTATAATACAGATGTAACTCAGGATCAGAAATTATAGTTATGTACACAGTGACTGCACCAGCAGAATAGTGAGTGCAGCTCTGGAGTATAATACAGGATGAACTCAGGATCAGAAATAGCATGGATATATGTACACAGTGACTGCACCAGCAGAATAGTGAGTGCAGCTCTGGAGTATAATACATGATGTAATCAGGATCAGTAATGTAAATGATATTGAACACAGTGACTGCACCAGCAGAATAGTGAGTGCAGCTCTGGTGTATAATACATGATGTAATGTCGAGGATCAGTAATGTAATGTATGTACACAGTGACTGCACCAGCAGAATAGTGAGTGCAGCTCTGGAGTATAATACAGGATGTAACTCAGGATCAGTAATGTAATGTATGTACACAGTGACTGCACCAGCAGAATAGTGAGTGCAGCTCTGGGTATGATACAGGATGTAACTCAGGATCAGTAATGTAATGTATGTACACAGTGACTGCACCAGCAGAATAGTGAGTGCAGCTCTGGAGTATATACAGGATGTAACTCAGGATCAGTAATGTATGTACACAGTGACTCCACCATCAGAATAGTGAGTGCAGCTCTGGAGTATAATACAGGATGTAACTCAGGATCAGTAATGTAATATATGTACACAGTGACTGAACCAGAAGAATAATGAGTGCAGCTCTGGGGTATAATACAGGATGCAACTCAGGATCAGAAATATAATGTATGTACACAGTGACTGCACCAGCAGAATAGTCAGTGCAGCTCTGGAGTGTAATACAGAATGTAATTCAGGATCAGTTATGTAATGTATGTACAGAGTGACTGCACCAGCAGAATAGTGAGTGCAGTTCTGTTCAGCTGTTGCTCACTCTGGTAATTGTGAGTGTGGTCGCCATTGATCCTGCTTGGTGCTCCTGAGAAACACCAACTCTCCACCCAGGGACCTGAACTCTCTCCTTCCAAGGGAGGGTGTGGGTTTCCTGGGATGAGCAATGGAGCCAAGTCCCTGGCTTCTGTTTCCTGGACCAGGTCGGCGGGGAGCAGGAGAAACCCGCAACCGGCCTGCACATCAGAGGACTCTCGAGTGAGGCGCTCCACCAGGAGTTCCAGCAATGTGGCTCCTACTCCCCCTATGTCTGCAGAGACCCAGAGAAGCCGTAAGGCTTCCAACATGGAGGAGAAACCTGCAAGCATGTAAGATGGCGGTCCTTCTGGAGGAAAGCCGATTGCTCACGGAGGATGAAGATGCAAGCAAAACCATCAGGAGGATCTGGGAGGAGCTGCGCTGCACAAGCATGAAAGCTGAAGGTGCCTCCAAACCGAGGAAGACGCAACTCCAGGTGGAGGTAAAGAGACTGAAACATGAAATAAATGGTAAGGAAAGCATTCATAAGAGAGAAGAGTGGTCCTTTCAAGGAGAAACTAATGAATGAGGACAGATTTAGAGAAATGGGTGATAACAGAGAGCAAAGTCAGATGAGGCTGCAGCCTAAGAGACAGGTGGATGATGATGAGGAGGAGGATGATGACCAGTAAAAAGCCTCACCTGTCAGCCTACAAAGTCACCCGCAGGCCAATGCAGCGAGCTCCCTGAAGGACAGGCGATATTGGCATCTAGTTGCATTTCTGCTTGCTCTGGGGAGGACAGTAACAACAGCGGCCAGGGAGGGGTGCTAAAGTCATAGATCAAGCTCCTGGAGTCCCCAGTATGCCTTCAAAGCTTCCATCTTGGTTATGATTTACCAGAGGAGGCACCTGGGGGCCAGAAGAAAAAGGTAAAGAACAGCCAAAGCTGCAGGAATCGGTAAGCTACGTGTATGCCCCCCTCCCTGTATCCCCCTGAGTCAGCTGCAGGGTCAGCTCACTGTATAAGTCCCATTGCCCAGCCCGGGTACTGCTGTGAAGCTGGTGCAAAGGTGGGGTGAAATTACAAAGGAACGTAGTGAGGCATAGAGTTCTGTCTCTGCTTGTAGTAGCAGGGATGTAGCAGCAGGTGCATCAGTCAAGAGGCTGGACAGTTAGGGTGGCCCAGCAGCGGGCATACAGTCAGGCCACGATACTTTGGTGCGCTCCAGTGGGAGGAGGGAGCGGCCCAGTGTTGGGCGCAGCTTCGATAGCCTCGGCGCCCCTGAATGCTGTTGCCACGGATCACTTAGTGGAAAAGTGGTGGCAGTGTGACGGGCTTGCCCGTGCTGTGATTTCCGATACTCCCAAAGTCCTATTCTGTGTTGGCTCTGCTGACCAACAAGATCCTGATATAAAAGATCAGCGGCGCCTTACAGCAGCAAAAGATCAGCGGCGTCTGGTGTCAACTGTGAAACAGCAGAAATTACCAACTGATGATGAGGAGGGCACACATAAGTCCAGGTGTGAGGTCACCTCCAGTTCTGTGGAGGAAACTGAGCCCCTTGTGCCTGATGATGCGGAGGTCAAAATGTCACCACCTGTTGTTACTGGTCCAGCAGGAGTGAATGTGGTGGGGGGTATGAATGAGTAAAATTCTTTCTCTTGTGGTGTGGTTGCTGGTTTGGTGGAGGGTGAGGGTTTATGGAGGTGTAAAATAGAGATACTGTTGGTGTGGATGTGGTCAAAGGCCGGGTTGCACTCCCGGTGGTGGCAGAACCCATCAGGAGTTATGCCACTGTCACCCCCGGAGGAAATAGGGTATACTCCTCATCTCCAGGCTCTGGGGACGGCATGTTGTATCAGCATCTCCTGGAGGCTCTAAAGAAGGGGGAGAGATCACTAATGGTAGAGGGTCGAGAGGCTGATCTATCCTTCTGGACCGAGAGGCATGGCCTCAGGGCTTTCCGAGAGCAAAGAGGGGGATACAGTGTGGTCCCTCCCAACAATCAGCCGCGGGTAGTGTGAGTAGGAATGTGGTCCATCTTCGTTTGAGTGGCAGTGAGGTGTGTCCTCCATAGTCTAAGGTTGTGGAGGTCCTTCTGAAGATGGACTTCAAGGAGATTGACATCTATGCTTTGATACTTCCCTATTCCAAGACTGAGTTTGATGTCACCTTTGTTCGGCCGGAGGGGCGTGAGCTCTTCTGGTCGAACTATGAGTTGGCAAAAAATTAGCCCGGATGGCGAGACTTTGCCTTTTAGGCGGTGTCTCGCCAAAACAAAATAAAGGAAGTTACCATGATGTCCTGTAACGAGTCGTTTTCTTGCTATGACAACATGACGTGGCTTGGCCAATATGGAGAGGTGGAGATGCCAAAGAAAAACCGTGACAAATTTGGTATCTGGTCAGGGACCTGGACGTTTATGGTAAAATTTAAGTGTTTAGGTGGAACGGTTGCACACATAACATCATCTGCCTTCCTGGGTAGGGATCGTTTCCAGGTCTTCAACCAGGGGCAACCGAAGCTCTGTCACAGGTGTAGCGACCCACACACTTCAGTGCAAACTGCACTGTGCAGAAATGTGCATAATGTGGGGATATCGGGGCCATTTTGCAGCATCTTTTGAGGAGATTAGGTGCCACCTGTGTGGTGAATTAGGTCACCCATTAAGCCATTGTCCTTGCTCCTCCGCTAATGCAGTCGTGACCCCGGTGGGAGAAAGCCATGAGGCTGATTCTGCTGGCGAAGGGACTAGTAGGGGTGAGGGAGCTGAGGGGCCAAGGAAGAAAAACAAAAAAAAGACGCCTGCCCAGCTGAGGCGTCTAGACAAGCGCAGACAGGAGAGGGAGCTGGGTGAGCCCTGGGCTACTGGGGCGGCCCATGTCCTGGACGCCGGTCTTGCTGCTGAGGCCCGAGGGATGATGAATTGGATGAGGATGTCAGGAGGATCATCAGGGAGGAAAGTGACACTGCCTCCGAATCCTCCCATTATAAAAGTATGGATGAGGACAATAGGCAGTGGCTAGAGAACAAGCCTAAGCTCAGCACGAAAAAGAAGAAAAAGAAGGGAGATAAAACATCTTCTCCCTCACTTACAAAGGTACCTAAGGAAGGAAAAACAGACTCCCCTCTGATTGGTCTTTCTAACCGGTTCAAAGCCCTTGAGAACATCTCTTTCTCTGAGGAAGCTGAGGGTGAGGTTCCGACTTCGGCGGGGCTTACAGGGATGCTGAGTCTCCTTCTTCTTGGGATGTAAGGTACTTGGAGGGAGGGACTGGCCCAGAGTCCGGAAACGAGGACGATAAAAAGAAAAACAACTGGGAATGGACACCTTGGTGCCGTTAAAGAGGGGAATTGATTCCTCCTCTGAGGCAGAGGATAAGGGGAGTGAGAAGAAGAAAGGCATCTATCTCAATCACGAATGATGATGATACCCACTCCTTTGATGCTGACATCCATTAATGTCGCCAGCATAAAGTCAAATACAGCTAGATTTGCAGCCTTACATTTTCTCAGCCGGGTTGTAGCTGACATTTTCTTTTTGCAATAGACCAAGCTGCCAAACATGGCAAACGTGTTTAAAGCTAAGAGGGAGTGGAGACTCGGTCCCTCCTACTAGTCTCTTGCAACCGAGCCATATAGCGAGTGGCTGTCCTTTTTACGGCACTGGTGGAATGTCAATAGGTTATTGAGTTAGAAATGGGGAGGTGCCTGATCTTAGATGTCCTCATGAAGGGACAAGAGCTCCATTAACATCTATGGTCCCCAATCTAAGTTTGTCAGGAAGTGTCTCTTTATGGGCGTCAAGTCCTACCTTTTTACAAGTCGGCAAGTTGTCTTTGGAGGGGAGTTCAATACTGTCACGAGGTCCCGAGATAGAGGAGGTTCCAGAGACAATCTGACTTATGATAGCTCATAGAAAAAGAAGGTGTCGGAACACAAAGCAGGATATGTCGAAAAACATTCTTCTTTATTTCACACCATTAAAATGCAGATATATACACAGAATAATAAAAACAAGGTTCACATTCTGGCGCATTTCTGGCTATCAGCCCTTAGTCATAGAATGTAACAAAATGAAAACACATAAGGTATTTATACAGGTGTGATCTCTAATGACATCACAAATAATTAGTGATAACAGTCTACAGCATGCACACAAACTTACTAGATTTAACAAAAGTCAAACATACAAACTAAAAAAAGCAGATAATTTAACCGTACATTATATTCCATTATATTATATTATTAATCTTAATATGTACAAGAATCAAATGTAATTTTAACTCATAAAGTAATGCAAACTGACATCACACCATATGTCTGTATATATTGATGGGTATAAATTATCTAAGCAAGATAACAAATTAATGGCATCTATTCTATAAATAGTATATCGCCAAATGTGCATTGAGATGCTATACTCTTTCTTATAGAGATGATCCAAAATGTTTTTTTTGGTAAATATAATACAAAAAGTGTTTATTCAATAATTTGTTTCCTAGATAAATATTCTTTATGTGTAACGTGCACAGGTTTGAATCTTTAATAAATAAACATAGTATCTCTACGAAAATTAAGACCTTTTGGCTGCTTTGTATCTAGTTGGATGATCCAGAAAGCTTCGCGAAGAAGAAGCAGTTTTTGGATGTTACCTCCTCTAATGGGACAAAAACTTTTTGTGCTTCAACAAAATGTTTGGTAGCTCCTGAATATGATATGTTTTCATTATTAATATTCTGAATATGTTCTGAATTTCTCTTTTTTAATTTGCGTTTGTACAGCCAATATATTTTAGGTTGCATGTTACACAGTAAATGCAATAAATAACCTGTTGATTATCGCAATTAATAAATGTCCGAATCGGAAACCTTTCATTAATTTTGCGTGTTTTTATTGCGCATTTGCACATATTGCATTTAGTACTTGCACATTTAAAAAAACCTTTTGTTGGTAGCCATATTGCATTACTTTGATTGGATTCATGTTGAGAGTGACTTTGTGAAAGAAAATCTCCCAAAGATTTTCCTCTTTTTGAGACACATTTACATCCTCCCTCAAGAATTTGGTTTAATACATCATCCTGGTATAAAATTGGGATGTATTTATTGATAATATTTCTGATCCTGTTAAATTGAAGGCTAAAGGGAGTACTGAACGTCACTATATTATCAGTAATTCTAACATTGGGATTTTTTGGAACTAATGTTTTTTCTCTTGTGATGTTTGCAACCTTTGTAAACGATTTATTTATATTATTCACGTTATAACCTCTGGCTTGAAGTCTGTTTTGATGGTAGTACATTCACGTGGAAAAAATTCATCAGAGCAAGCGCTCCTTGCTCTAATGAATTCACCATATGGAATCGCTTTAGTAGTGTGAATGGGGTGACAACTATCTCCACGCAATATAGTGTTACCACTGACCGGTTTGCAGAAAGTGGTGCTATGTATACAGCTGTTGTCACAATCACTCAAGAGAGTAAGGTCCAAAAAATCTATCTTAACTTTTGAAAACGAAAAGGTAAACCGCAAATTAAAAGAATTGTCATTAAGATATTGAACAAAGAGTGGTATGGTTGCTATATCACCCTTCCAAATAAGTAGTAAATCGTCCACATAGTGACCATACCACTTAATACTGTCCGTGAAAAAATTAGAGACCGTAAAAACAAAAAACTCCTCCCACCAAGCTAGTAAAGCAATGGATGGTGAGAATCGAGATCCCATTGGGGCTCCGGTTACTTGAAAATAAAATTGGGAATCAAACATAAAAAAAATTGTATTTTAATAGATATGCTATACCTCTGAGAATAAACTCCTTTAGCTGAACATGAACATTCTAGGAACTAGAATGTGCCACAGCGCCACTGCTTTCTATAACACCACCCTCACATCTGCCATAGACTCAGTCGCCCCTCTCACACACGGCAAAGTGCGACGAATCAATAGGCAACCCTGGAACAACAATCTCACCAAAAAACTTTGACAATCATCCAGGGTCGCGGAGCAGCATTGGAAGAAAACACGCCTGCCAGACGACTTACTGCTTTCAAACAAGCTACACTTGCCTTCAAATAGCCCTCACCTCTGCTAAACAGACCTATTTCGCAAACCTTGTATCTTCATTATCTAACAACCCAAAACAACTGTTCAGCACATTCAACTCTCTCCTCCGCCCACCACTGCCACCTCCAACTCCCCTCATCTCTGCCGAGGACTTTGCCACCTACTTCAAAAATAAGATCGACCAAACAAGGCAAACCACCCCAACCACCACCCCAACCACTCCATATACCAGACCTCTGTCCTTCCCTACTAGTCTCCCTCTCCAACATCACTGAAGGAGAGCTTACTCATCTGCTTTTCAAATCACACCTCACCACCTGTGCACTTGACTCCATCCCTTCCCACCTGCTCCCCAACCTCACTAACATGCTCATCCCAGCCCTAATCCATCTCTTCAACCTATCGCTATCTTCTGGTACCTTTCCCTCTGCCTTCAAACATGCCACCATCACACCCATCCTCAAAAAAACAAACCTTGACCCAACTGCTATGCCCAGCTATCGCCCAATATCATTGCTCCCGTTTGCTTCCAAACTCCTTGAGCAGCATGTCCACGCTCAACTCTCCTCCCACCTCTCATCTAACTCTCTCCTCGACAACCTCCAATCTGGCTTCCGCCCCCACCACTCCACTGAAACTGCCCTGACCAAAATTACTAACGACTCTTACTTACTCACAGCCAAAGCTAACAGACAGTTCTCCATCCTCCTCCTCCTTGACCGTCCTCTGCCTTTGACACAGTCGACCACTGCCTACTGCTACAGATTCTTTCTTCCCATGGCATCAAAGACCTTGCCCTGTCCTGGATCGCCACTTAACTTTCCGACTGCACATTTAGCATCACCCACTCCCACTCTACCTCATCATCCCGCCCTCTGTCTGTTGGAGTCCCTCAAGGCTCTGTCCTGGGGCCCCTACTTTTTTCCATCTATTCCCTTGGCCTAGGACAACTCATAAAGTCCCATGGCTTCCAGTACCACCTCTATGCGGACGATACTCAGATCTACCTCTCTGGCGCAGATGTCACCTCTCTGCTGTCCAGAATCCCGGAGTGTCTATCAGCCATATCCTCCTTCTTCACCTCTCGTTTCTTAAAACTCAATGTAGACAAAACTGAACTCATCATCTTTCCTCCATCTCACGTATCTTCCCTACCTGATCTATCTATTATGGTAAATGGCATCACGATCTCTCCCGCACCCGAAATCCGCTGCCTCGGAGTAACTCTCGACTCTGCCCTGTCCTTCAAACCACACATCCAAACTCTTGCCACCTCCTGTAGCCTCCAACTTAAAATCATTTCCAGAATCCGTCCCTTCCTCAGCCCTCAGTCTACTAAAACTCTTGTGCATGCCACTCCAATCTGTCCTCAATTCTGCTGCCTGACTAATCCACCTCTCCCTCGCTACTCCCCTGCTTCTCCCCTCTGCAAATCCCTCCACTGGCTCCCAATTCCCCAACGAATCCAGTTCAAACTACTAACACTGACCTACAAAGCCGTCCACAACCTGTCTCCTCCCTATATCTCTGAACTAATCACCCAATATCTTCCTTTCACGTAATCTTCGATCCTCCCAAGACCTCCTACTATCCTCCACACTTATTCGTTCCTCACACAACCGCCTCCAAGATTTCTCCCGAATATCCCCCATCCTCTGGAATTCCACGCCTCAACATGTACGATTATCCACCACACTTGGATCCTTCAGACGGAACCTGAAAATCCATCTCTTCAGGAAAGCCTACAGCCTGCAATAACCATTCCGCCTCGCCGCCACCACCTGAGCTGCCGCCTCACCGCCACCACCTGAGCTGCCACATCGCTGCCACCACCAGAGCTGCTGCACCCCCGACCTTCTGTTCCTTCTTATCCCATAAAATGTAAGTCCGCAAGGACAGGGTCCTCTCCCCTCTGACCAGTCTGTCATTGTAAATTTCTTTACTGTAAAGATATCTATAACTTTGTATGTAACCCCTTCTCATGTACAGCACCATGGAATTAATGGCGCTATATAAATAAATAATAATAATATAACTATATTTGTTCAGATGATATGTGATCGCTGTAAGCGCATGTTCATGAGGAATGCATGAATACAAATTAATTATGTCACATGACACAAAGCAATTTGACATAGACCACTTGAACGATTTTAATTGATTCAAAACCGAAGTACTATTTTTCAGATAACCAGGAGTACGGGAAATTAGAGGCTGTAGATATTTGTCAATCCAAGTACTCAGGTTTTTGTTGAGTGACCCTAAACTAGATATAATTGGACATAATGGAGGAGGAAAAATTTGCTTATGTGTTTTCGGAAGGCCATAGAAAACAGGAATACAAGGAAATTCTTTGAATAAAAAGGTTTTAGTTTTTGTAACACTCCTAAATTTTCTCCCTCCATTAGTAAAGATTTCAAAATGTTTTTACAAACATTAGTAGGACCACTCAATACTTTCTTATAAGTGTTAGTGTCATTAAGGATGTCTGATACTAAGTTGTATTATACAGTGAAACATCCATTACCACAACAGTTCCCGCTTTATCTGATTATTTTATCACTGTTTTTATTAGTTTTCAACTTAGTTAAAGCATCACACTCAGATTTGGTTCAATTATATGCTGACATAGAAGAAGAAAAAGTGTTAATGGATAAATTTTTAAGATTTCTATCTACCAATGCTTGAAAGGTTTCCAACACCGGAGTCCTTGATTTTATGGGATATGTTGGATTCGGTATTAGTTGGTCCACTTGTGAAATGTCCACCAAATTTACTTCCTTGAAGAGTGTTTCCAGGGACAAAAGAGCGTTCTGTTCAGCAAAGGAAATGCATTCCTCAATAATGTCATGAACTGTCCCAAATTTACTTTGCAAATTTTGAAAGATATAATCTTCATTTTCATCCTTTTAAAAAAAATGTCTTTTTACTGTGAGAGCTCTTACACATTTATTGACGTCCAACAAGGTTTGAAATAGATCGAATCTCTGGTTTTGGAACGAAATTAAGTCCTTTGAAGAGCAAACCATACTCTTCTGTTGTAAGAATGAGTGGACTTAACACAATCACACTGTTCATGTGCGTAATCACATTCAAAAGCGTTTTTTCCTTTGCGGGTGGAAAATCTTTGCGGCATTATGTTTTCTTTGGTGCCTTTGACCCTCCTCCTCCTGTGGCGTTTTTTGATCCAGAATTATGACTAGAGGTTTCCGTGATGTTGATGTCTTGATCTGAGTTGTCAGATATATCAAAATCTGAGGAAGAAAATCTTACACTTTTGGAAGCTGTGAAAAGTCTCTGCTATAGCTTTCATTTTTAAGTATAGGCTTGGGACTGTGATATTTGGTGGATCTTTTCCACGTATACTCTTGGTCATATTTGTTTTCCATGCTGTCTCTTATTACACAATAAATCCCAATTCGGAACACAATCAATGTATACAACTCAGTTTGATCAATAGCACAAAAACACCTCCCAAATATATGTCAGAAAGGGTCCAGAGTTTTTCTTAATTAAAATTAAATTTTATTTAAACACAATTCAATTAAAAATAGTACAGAGTAACAACACCGAGCAGATAGAGAGGAGGGAGCAATTTTTCTCTCACATATGTAAATTGATTACACAAAAGGTATGAATATATTAACTAAAAAATTGGTTGAAAATTATATCATATACACATAAGGTAATAATAAATTAATAAATTACTAAATCTAAATACATGTTATTCAAATCCATATAATGAAAGTGCTAATGTGCAGTTGATCTTATAAATAATAGCAGCATAGAGATAATAGTGTTCCAATATGAATACAAATTAATACCAAAACAAATTATTTAGTTAATCTCCCAATAAATAACATACCATAAAGTGCTACTGTGCAATCCTGAATGCCAGCAGAAATAAGGGACCAGAGGTATATCAATATTAATCTTAACGTGCAAAAAGGAATCAATAATAAGAATTGATACCCCCAATATTACCCATATGTGTCCAATAGAAAGTCTGTAACAAAAAGGTGCTAATGTGCCTGCTAATCAAGAAGCAATGTGAGCAAGTGGACAAAATTGCACTTAACCCTATAGGCACTGGAGAATTACTAATGCCAGTATAGCAAAAAAGCCAACACATAAGGTGCTAATGTGTCAGCCAATTAGATAGTAACATAGATACACAGCCAAAATTGCCCCAGGAGTGGTGGACACAAAAGAAAGATTAATGCCAGTATTGCACTTACAGAGGAGAGAAATTCCCAGTCCCAGCCTGCCGCCTCAACGCGCGTTTTGCCGTTCTTCGTCAGGAGGCGTGGCTTTAGACTGGTTTGTATCCCTATATATAGTCACCCCTAACCAATAAGGTGCCCGAATGTCAGTAACTGGATTGATTTAATTAATTGCACACGCTGTGCCTAATAGAGTGAAAACCGAACCCAGACATTAATCCTGTGCAAGAATAAACCAATAAAAGTGCCACAATTGAACCGAAAGTTGGCACATGCGCAGGAACCGCCGCATCACAGAAGGGGACTTCCTCCTGAGCCCGTGGAACGCACGCCATCCACCGCTACCTAGCAGCAGGGATCACGTGCGAACCAAATGAGCGCATCTGAAAGGCCCGGATGCTGGGAACCCGCGCATGCGCTCTGGTTAAAACTATCGTCTCAGGCTAAATGTGCAGAGTTATAAACGAAAGTAAGTGTTTAATGAACAAGGGGAAGGGGAGAAATATAACCACTAATGAGTGGAGAAAAGTAAGTGTTTAATAAACTGTCTCTTGCAAACTTCCTTTTCTTTATTGCCATAATGTTTTGTTCCATTTTGGCAATGTTATTTTTAAAGGTATTATTCAGAACATCAAAATTCGTAGTGGAAGCAAATTTAGAGACATACTCTGTAAGCTGATCCATTTCTTCTTTTAAGTTTTTTAATTTATTTTCGTCTTCCTTTATGATTAGAGTCATTAAATCCAGGGAACAATTTGAAAGTATATTATTCCATTCAATAAGGAAATGATCCGAAAATAAAAATGTAGGCATTGTCTTGATTCTAAGCCCTCTTGTAATTATTTATTTCTCCACATAGGTATTAAGGGTATTTCTATCCCACCACGTGCAAACTTTCTGGCTGCTGACTTTTTCCAGCTGTTCCATCAATTCTTTTAATTCTACAGATGTAGTTGTGTCAAGACTCATATCGCCAAATACCTCTATAAGTTTGGAGTATCTGGATTCCATAAAAAGATATTTAGAATTGAGAGTCCTCAGTGGTTGATACCTTTTAATGACTGAAAAGATGGTAACAAATTGCAAGCTTTCGAGACTACTCAGGTCTCTTCATCAGGCATAGACTAATACAAAATCTGAAGAATCACATATTTATACATAACACAGTACAGAAAAAATGCAATAAGATAAGACAAGTGACGTGAAGCAGAACTGTCATTATGGCAGAGGGATGAACATAAATATTGGAACAGTTCATAGATAAGGAGTGAAAGTTTTATTGCCCTCTGATTGGAGTCTGCTATTGTGTTTTGATGCCCCTAGAAGGTCAGAGAAGCAGATTCCTTAATTGATGTAGAAAGACATGAATCCGTGTGATATATTCATTCCAGCACTAAGAGTGTCAAAGGTCATCATAAGTTTATATTCCCAAACTTTTCTATCTTTCTCAGATTTAAAGTTAGATTTTAATACAAGTAATTCCATATCCATCATGCTATGACCGGGCATACAAAAGTGTTTTGCCACAGGTAAATCCATTCTTTTTTCTCTTATTGTGTGGCGATGAGAATTCATCCTTGTTCTCAGTTTTTGCCCGGTCTCTCCCACATACAGACCCCAGTTGGACATTTAGTACATATAATTAGGTACACCACATTAGATGTGATGCAGCTGAAAGTACCTGGCATCTTGTAGTCCTGATGTGAGTTGGGGATCTTTATCTTGTCCATGGTCATTATAAATGGGCAGGTTTTGCATTTCTTCTTGTTGCAAGGAAAGGTTCCTGCAGCTGTTGGGGAGGACAGGGAGCTTCTGACAATGATGCTTCTTAGATTTGGGGGCTGCCTAAAACACAGTAGTGGGGGGGTCTGGAAATATGGATTGTAATCGGGCATCTTTTTGTAGTAAAGGTTGTAGTTTCCGTGCAGCTCCCTTAGCATCTCCAGATTTGGATTGTAGGTGACCACTAGAGGCACCCGGTGATGATTCCATAATGCAAAGCACTTTTTTGAATAGACTGTGAGGAGGAGAATATATAAAATATGCATACTGCCATTGTAGAAGTCACAAAAAATTAAATGTGATTCAAATTTTCTGAAGGCATACCATTCGATAATTCCATAGAAAATATAATCATAGTACTGATTGCACACACGGGGCTTTCCAAATTAGATATTTGACAAAGAAAAAAGAAACAAATTGCCTCACCGTGTAATTATGCCTAGTAGCCTTGAATATGCCAGCAGAGATCCAAGATTCCGTCTGATTACCGGATAATGGTTCAAAGAAAAAGAAGGTGTCAGATCACAAAGCTGGATATGTTGAAAAATGTTCTTCTTTATTTCACACCATTAAAATGCAGATATATCCACAGAATAACAAAAACAAAGTTCACATTCTGACGCCTTTCTGGATATCACTTAGTCATAGAATGTAGCAAAATGAAAACACATAAGGTAATTTATACAGGTGTGATCTCTCATGACACCACAAATAATTAGTGATAAAAGTCTACAGTCTGCACACAGGCTTATGATAGCATCGCCCTTAATAGTGTAGCTAGTGAGGCTCGTCTGATGGATGTCCACATTTGGCACACCCCAGGCCACTAGGGGCTCACCTATCATAGAGGTAACTATAGGTCCAGAATAGACAGGTTTTATTTAAAGGAGGAAGCTGTCTCTTCAGCGTTGTCTGTTGTTGAGGTGGAGTTCTCCGACCACTGTTTAATTTTGTTTTCTCTGAATGTTACGGAGACTCTCCGAATCGGAAGAGACTTTTGGAGGCTCAATTCATCTCTCTTGGAAGAAGTGGTCATAAGGCAGTCCTTTGAGGATTTTCTTCAGAGCTAGGTACCCTTTCTGAATCTTTGTAGTAGTAAATCAGAGTCGTGGGAGATGTTCAAGAAAAGGGTGGCAAGATTTCTCCACCAGCTCTCGAGCCTCAGGAGTCTGAGCAGGTACCGCCTGTATCAGGGTCTGAGGAGGAAACTCGAGCATCTTATCTCAAGGGGGGTAGCCGAGAGGAGATCTCCAGAGTGAAATCTTTGCTTATGAGGTGTCAGTACGATAGACACGCATCTTTGGTTTTTGAGAGAGATTACGGGAAATACCGCTCGCCCGACCCTTACTGAATCTGCAAGATGTCAGTGAATAGTAGTTACAGGACTGGTCAACACTACGGGGTCACTGAGGCGATCCAGATCAGTGATCCTGGAGGTTGTCAGATCCTTCTAATCGCGCATCTTGAGGAGGAGGGATCTTGATTGGGATGAGATATCGGCTTTCCTGGCTGAAGCCATCCTCGAACCAGGGGTAGACCCCTCTCTTGACCTTTTGACAGAGATGATCAGGGAGTACTAAATTAAGTTGATGATTGAAGGGCTCGCCCCCAAAAATTGCCTTATCCAAATGGCTTAACATCTGAATTCTATAAAACCTTTAAGGACACTTTGGTTCCCCTCTTGACTGAGGTATTCAAGGAATGTCTTTTCTTTGGCGCATAGCCAAAATCAATGAGGAGGTCTGCCCTGATCATCTTATCAAAGGGTAAGAACCAATCTTGAATTAAGAATTGGCATAGCGCTTCTCAATGCAGACAGGAAGGTTCTGGCAAAGGTGCTGTTTAATCGGCTGGTGACATTTTCACCCTGTCTCTTTTCGGAGGTCCAAAATTGCTCTATTCCAGGCCACAGCACATTTAGTGCTGTGCTCTGTGTCCGAGAGGCAGTGGAGCAGGGTAGGGCTGGTCACTGGAAGGGGTACTTGCTGCCACCAGACCAAGCAAAAGCGTTAGATCGGGTTAATCACGAGTACCTCTGGTTGGCCCACTGAGATATGGCCTGCCGTGGGGAATGGTTGATTGGCTTAAGGGGCAGAGTTTTCCACTAATGAATGTTTGGATTGGCAGCTCTTTTGAGGTTTGAGCTGGTGTTTGCCAGGGTTGTCCTTTGAGCCCGCTGTTATACGTGTTTGCTATTGACCCAATCTTGGTCGGGATCTGGATAGACTGGGCAGTACTTAAAGCCACTGTAAGGGTTTTGGCGTGATGTCAATATTTTTGTTCCTCTCACGAGGAGGCCTATGCAACTCCTGAGGAAGAAGTCACACTGACTTCAAAAAGTGTTGAGAATTAAGAAAAAGATACCATCTTCTCATCACATTATGCCTGGATCATCATTGCTACAGGAGCGCGGATAATATTCACAATTTTTTTCACCAATTGATGTCTTGACTGTGGACTTGCCATTGCTGTTGACTCTAACGAGTCACATATGCCCTAACATTGTGAAAAATAAGTGAGTGCAAACTTAAGTGTTAGCTCTATATTATCTCCAGATAAGACCCTACTGGTGCGTTTTCTCTCCTATAGTGATTTTTGAGGAGGCAGGGTGGCTTATGTCAGAGGTAGATCCCTACTCGGAGGAATCTGGATCCAAGATCAACCAGGATAAGTGTGAGAGTCTCTGGCTGAGAGGAGGAGATCCTGGTTTTGATCTCTCGGACACCCTTCCAGGATCCAAAGTCTCTGCAAAAGTCATTGGCATCGAATTTGGCCAGGGGGATTACCCCAAACAAAATTGGGACAGCAGGCTAGAGATTGCCACTCAGAAGGTGAACCAATGGAAGGGTTGGTCTTTGACCCAAAGGGAAAGGGTAAACCTGATCAAAACTTACCTGCTCCATTTACTGATTTATCTCGGCATTGTGTGCATCTTGCTGGAGTCTCTCTGGACTCAGGTCTACAGTTTGTTCTTCCAACTGTTATGGGGGAATAGACTGAACCTTGTCAAGAAGGAGGTTACTTACCGTGCAAGGAGACTAGGAGTGTTGGGTATGGTCAACCCTGAGGTATTCCTTGTGGATACCTTCATTGAGATCAATATTGCAAACTTCTGGAAAGAGAGGGCTCCTCCGTAGGTATTCTCCTGTACGGGATGGTTTCATCCTTTCTTCCAGGAATGGGAGACAGGAGGGAAAATGAAGGCTCTTCGCACACTGCAAGGACATCTTCAGGTTACGCTACCATGGTTCTGAAGGTAATTCGCCGATGGGGTCAGGGAATGTGGGACATCAGGACTCTGCCAAGGAAATTCCTTGACAATAGGGTTCTGTTGACCCATTTCCAGAAGCCTCTGGTGCTCAGGGATCTTGGGGTGGATTTGCATCTTCTGAATTCTATCAGGATCCCCTCAAAGTTTTGGGACTTGGCTTGGCGCTGCTTCCATGGGAAACTGTGTGTGAGGAACAATCTGAAGTGTAGGAGCTCTGAGGACAGGAATTATCCTCAGGAGCATTGTGTTACCATGCTGGAAAGCATGGACCACTTCCTGCTTCGTTGTCCCTTAAACACAGAGGCATACCACAGGGTGGGCGCCTCCATTGGTTGGTCTCAGCTGGCTGGTCTCTCCTATGCAGATTTGGCCTATGGAGCATTCAGAGACCTTGGTGGACGGGACCGCTGCACCTTATTTCTAAGTTATAAACAGAATGATGTGCACACTGTTAATCTAGTAGTTGGTGCTGGTTGAACAGTATGTCCAATAAGTAAGAAAATCAACCGCACTCAATGTTTCATGCAAAAAGAAATATCCATTTATTTACGTGCACACACACCACAAGGTTTTAGTAGACATGCGGTATGGGATACTGACGGACAATATTGAAGGAGTTAACGTTTCGACCAAATTGGTCTTTTTCAAAACTCGCTGAAAAATAAATACAAACAAAATAAGGCAAGTGCTGTACAACAAGGTAAAATGAAATCATAAAAAATAAACAAAACAAACATTCATGTCAACATTAGATCATGTAAATATTTTTGAGCACAACATTTTTTATCGCTATGTAGGGATATTGTATATCGGAGCAGTAGAATTGTATCCCATGGTGGTGACCTGTACAAACAGCGTCCCAACACGCCGTGTACAAGTAGAATTAACAGAGTTTTGATAAAATGAAAACCAAAGTATAATAGGACACAAGATTCTTATCATTTTTATGAGATAATCAGTCACATTCGTAATACGTCATTAGTTTAGACAAATGCCTTACTATAATGTTAAAATATTAATGTCAATATCAATAAATAAGGCAGCTCGCTTAACGGACATATAAAAGGAAATATTATCATAGATCTAATAGGTACCAATGGTATTTTCAAGATAGTAGCATGTACAAATATCTATCTCTATACATGAGATATTATCATAGGTCTCACAGGTACCAATAGTATTTTCTATTTAATAGTATACACAAATATCTATCTCCATATGTGAGATAGTCAGTTGGAGAATATGTATAAAAATCCGCAAATCCGTAGTTATGAGCAAAGTATCAGAATAAAGCATCAATCTATAGTAGGAGTTTCAGGGAGACTGATCAGGATGGTACATAGAACTAACCTTAATAGTAGAGAGAGAGGAAGATTGCAGAGGGCAGGTTCCGTGCACTACATATAATAGATAGAGGAAATAGTCAGAGATCACCTTCAAATAAGTATATCCCAGCGATGCATCAGTATTCCAGTGGATAGAAAAAGCACCAACCTTGAGAAAATGTCGGTAAAGGTATATCCGTCCAGGAAATGAAGGTGTGTGTAGCGGTGGTGTAAGTGGCGCTTTAAATACCCGCGTACAAGCTCACTTCCGTGTGTATCGGGGATAAATATGCAGCTGGGAAAGCCAAAAAGAGGCTTGGCACGCAAGCACGCGTTCCTCCTCACTGCGCATGTGTGTGGAGCCAACGCCACTGAAGGTTAAAGTTTAATATGACGGCCAGGGAAGTAAAGAAGAGGCTAGGGATGCAGATTGCGTCTCAACTAATAGCGCATGCGCATGGGGCCGCTGAGGTGACGTGTGTAGTTTAAAGGGAAAGATCATTTAGAAGATCTGGACATGGATATACACACAAAGAGGACTATAAGAAGGTTGAAGATAAATAAATAGAATAGAAAATAATAAAAGATTAGCAGAGAAAGATTTAATCTGGAGGTAAGAAAATTTTTTTTATAAAAAATAAAAATATAAAAAATAAAAATACAACAAGATTATGACAAATGGAAAAAATTCTAAAAATAAAAGGAAGCACATACAATAATGAATCTAAACAGAAAATTGAGAAAAAATAATTTAAGTAAAGATGAAAAATAATGGAAAATAAAGTAAGTAAAGATGAAAAATAATAGAAAATAAAGTAAGTAAAGTAAAAAATAGAAAATAAAAAATAAAATAAAAAATAAAAAATATAAATAATAAAAAAAAAAAAATAAAAAAAAAAAAATAAAATAAAAAATAAAAATAAAAAATAGAAAATAAAAAATAAAAAATAAAAAATAGAAAATAAAAATAAAAAATAAAAATAAAAAATAAAAAATAAAAAATAAAAATAAACAAAATAGAATTAAATTAGAACTATGGTGAAAAATAAGAAAAAATTAATTTTTTTTTAAGGAATATGAAATAAATGAACTTACCCCAGATTTGAAAAAATTTTTTTATGAATATGTTCTTTTGTGAAATGTAGTCTCCCTGTTAAGAGACCTAGAAACAGACAAGGTTAGAGTACCAATCTAGATCAGAGAGCCTGAAAGAGAAAAAAAAGAGGGGGGTGTCAAGACATAATATATACATTCAGCAGAAAGTGAAATCCAGTTCCCTGTTAAGCCCTTTGGGGGCTAGGGTCTGAAGTGTGTGAATCCAGAAGGATTCCCGCTCCTTCAAAAGCTTAATATGGTTACCTCCGCGTCTTGGTTTGTCCACTTGTTCTATAATTTGAAAACGGAGCTGTGATACTGAATGGTTAGCTGTTGAGAAGTGATGGGGTAGAGGAAGCCATGTTTTTTTTAATCTGATTGTGGACTTATGGCTTGAAATTCTATCTCTAATGTGCTGCGTGGTCTCGCCAACATATAAGAGGCCACACGGGCATTTAATTAGATAGACTGCAAAATTGG
Source organism: Oophaga sylvatica (assembly GCA_033576555.1). Taxonomy (NCBI): domain Eukaryota; kingdom Metazoa; phylum Chordata; class Amphibia; order Anura; family Dendrobatidae; genus Oophaga; species Oophaga sylvatica. Next base: position 2,529,487 of record JARQOD010000005.1, on the reverse strand, counting down.
TGTCACACGTATAGAAGCCGTTGATTTTGTACCTTTTCCCTGTATATGGATGGAGAATGTCCCCCGATTTGATGACATTAGCGCAGCAGGCACAACCCAAACATGGAAATGTGCCTGTTCTCTGTGTCCCTAAAAATAGCTGTTTTGATTTCTGTTTAAAACTACCAATGTCTGCTCGGACTAATTGGTCCTTGAAGTTTCTTGGTCTCCTCTTGCACATAAGCGCAGGTAGCTGGAAAGATGAAATTTGCGGATATGAGTTTGATAGGAGGGACCAATGTTTATTGATGGTTTTGTAGATTATACTCATCAACGGGTGATGCGTGTTTATAAATGGAACCCGTTCCGGTTTAGGTAGTCTATTGAGGGGGGGATTCCAGGACAATGTTCTTTGTTTTTCAGAGGTAAGGATATCCTCTGGATATTTCCTTTCTCTAAATTTTTTGAGCCATTTCCTCCAACCGAGTTTCAACCAGTTCTGTATTAGAGACTATTTTCCTGACTCTGTGGAATTGGGAACGGGGAAGACTCTCTCTAGTTGACTTTGGATGGCAACTTGTGAACAGCAAGAGATTGTTGGAATCTGTGGGCTTAATGTACAAATCAGTACCCAGGGTACCATCCTCGTTCTTTATAACCATAGTGTCCAAAAAAGGAATCTTTGATAGATCCCAAGTCAAAATGAATTGCAATTCTGGTCTAATTTCATTGATTTGTGTTATGAAATTAGTAAGAGTATTGATGGTTCCGTCCCACAGACAAAAAATGTCGTCTATGTAACGGAGCCAACATATTGAGTGAGATTGAAACAGGTTGTTGGTATAGATGTGTAGATTTTCGAAGGTATCCATATAAAGGTTGGCATAAGCTGGCGCCATGTTGGATCCCATGGCAGTACCACAGACCTGGTAGAAAAACTGGTCACCAAATAGAAAATAGTTTTCATTGAGAACCAAATTTAAGAGATCTAGAATGAATTGTTGAGAGTCAGGGCTCAGAGTGGAAGAGCAGAGGTGAATACTGATAGCCTCCACACCAAGGTCATGCTTGATCGAGGTGTAGAGGCTTTTCACGTCTATGCCTTCTTGTCACATTAGACGTGAAAAGCCTCTACAATCTCACTCAATATGTTGGCTCCGTTACATAGACGACATTTTTTGTCTGTGGGACGGAACCATCAATACTCTTACTAATTTCATAACACAAATCAATGAAATTAGACCAGAATTGCAATTCATTTTGACTTGGGATCTATCAAAGATTCCTTTTTTGGACACTATGGTTATAAAGAACGAGGATGGTACCCTGGGTACTGATTTGTACATTAAGCCCACAGATTCCAACAATCTCTTGCTGTTCACAAGTTGCCATCCAAAGTCAACTAGAGAGAGTCTTCCCCGTTCCCAATTCCACAGAGTCAGGAAAATAGTCTCTAATACAGAACTGGTTGAAACTCGGTTGGAGGAAATGGCTCAAAAATTTAGAGAAAGGAAATATCCAGAGGATATCCTTACCTCTGAAAAACAAAGAACATTGTCCTGGAATCCCCCCCTCAATAGACTACCTAAACCGGAACGGGTTCCATTTATTCACACGCATCACCCGTTGATGAGTATAATCTACAAAACCATCAATAAACATTGGTCCCTCCTATCAAACTCATATCCGCAAATTTCATCTTTCCAGCTACCTGCGCTTATGTGCAAGAGGAGACCAAGAAACTTCAAGGACCAATTAGTCCGAGCAGACATTGGTAGTTTTAAACAGAAATCAAAACAACTATTTTTAGGGACACAGAGAACAGGCACATTTCCACGTTTGGGTTGTGCCTGCTGCGCTAATGTCATCAAATCGGGGGACATTCTCCATCCATATACAGGGAAAAGGTACAAAATCAACGGCTTCTATACGTGTGACACCAATTTTGCAGTCTATCTAATTAAATGCCCGTGTGGCCTCTTATATGTTGGCGAGACCACGCAGCACGTTAGAGATAGAATTTCAAGCCATAAGTCCACAATCAGATTAAAAAAAACATGGCTTCCTCTACCCCATCACTTCTCAACAGCTAACCATTCAGTATCACAGCTCCGTTTTCAAATTATAGAACAAGTGGACAAACCAAGACGCGGAGGTAACCATATTAAGCTTTTGAAGGAGCGGGAATCCTTCTGGATTCACACACTTCAGACCCTAGCCCCCAAAGGGCTTAACAGGGAACTGGATTTCACTTTCTGCTGAATGCATATATTATGTCTTGACACCCCCCTCTTTTTTTTCCTTTCAGGCTCTCTGATCTAGATTGGTACTCTAACCTTGTCTGTTTCTAGGTCTCTTAACAGGGAGACTACATTTCACAAAAGAACATATTCATAAAAAATTTTTTTCAAATCTGGGGTAAGTTCATTTATTTCATATTCCTTAAAAATTTTTTTTTTTTTCTTATTTTTCACTATAGTTCTAATTTAATTCTATTTTGTTTATTTTTATTTTATTTTTAATTTTTTATTTTTATTTTTTATATTTTATTTTTATTTTTTATCTTTTATTTTTTATTTTTTATTTTTATTTTTTATTTTTATTTTCTATTTTTTATTTTTATTTTTATTTTTTATTTTTTTATTTTTTATTTTTTATTATTTATTATTTTTTATTTTTATTTTTTATTTTCTATTTTTTACTTTACTTACTTTATTTTCCATTATTTTTCATCTTTACTTACTTTATTTTCCATTATTTTTCATCTTTACTTAAATTATTTTTTCTCAATTTTCTGATTTAGATTCATTATTGTATGTGCTTCCTTTTATTTTTAGAATTTTTTCCATTTGTCATAATCTTGTTGTATTTTTATTTTTTATATTTTTATTTTTTATAAAAAATGTTTTCTTACCTACAGATTAAATCTTTCTCTGCTAATCTTTTATTATTTTCTATTCTATTTATTTATCTTCAACCTTCTTATAGTCCTCTTTGTGTGTATATCCATGTCCAGATCTTCTAAATGATCTTTCCCTTTAAACTACACACGTCACCTCAGCGGCCCCATGCGCATGCGCTATTAGTTGAGACGCAATCTGCATCCCTAGCCTCTTCTTTACTTCCCTGGCCGTCATATTAAACTTTAACCTTCAGTGGCGTTGGCTCCACACACATGCGCAGTGAGGAGGAACGCGTGCTTGCGTGCCAAGCCTCTTTTTGGCTTTCCCAGCTGCATATTTATCCCCGATACACACGGAAGTGAGCTTGTACGCGGGTATTTAAAGCGCCACTTACACCACCGCTACACACACCTTCATTTCCTGGACGGATATACCTTTACCGACATTTTCTCAAGGTTGGTGCTTTTTCTATCCACTGGAATACTGATGCATCGCTGGGATATACTTATTTGAAGGTGATCTCTGACTATTTCCTCTATCTATTATATGTAGTGCACGGAACCTGCCCTCTGCAATCTTCCTCTCTCTCTACTATTAAGGTTAGTTCTATGTACCATCCTGATCAGTCTCCCTGAAACTCCTACTATAGATTGATGCTTTATTCTGATACTTTGCTCATAACTACGGATTTGCGGATTTTTATACATATTCTCCAACTGACTATCTCACATATGGAGATAGATATTTGTGTATACTATTAAATAGAAAATACTATTGGTACCTGTGAGACCTATGATAATATCTCATGTATAGAGATAGATATTTGTACATGCTACTATCTTGAAAATACCATTGGTACCTATTAGATCTATGATAATATTTCCTTTTATATGTCCGTTAAGCGAGCTGCCTTATTTATTGATATTGACATTAATATTTTAACATTATAGTAAGGCATTTGTCTAAACTAATGACGTATTACGAATGTGACTGATTATCTCATAAAAATGATAAGAATCATTGTGTCCTATTATACTTTGGTTTTCATTTTATCAAAACTCTGTTAATTCTACTTGTACACGGCGTGTTGGGACGCTGTTTGTACAGGTCACCACCATGGGATACAATTCTACTGCTCCGATATACAATATCCCTACATAGCGATAAAAAATGTTGTGCTCAAAAATATTTACATGATCTAATGTTGACATGAATGTTTGTTTTGTTTATTTTTTATGATTTCATTTTACCTTGTTGTACAGCACTTGCCTTATTTTGTTTGTATTTATTTTTCAGCGAGTTTTGAAAAAGACCAATTTGGTCGAAACGTTAACTCCTTCAATATTGTCCGTCAGTATCCCATACCGCATGTCTACTAAAACCTTGTGGTGTGTGTGCACGTAAATAAATGGATATTTCTTTTTGCATGAAACATTGAGTGCGGTTGAGCACCTTATTTCTAGTTAGCGCAGTAGTTAGGTATCACACAAGCAAACGCACTGTGCTTAGTACTCGACGCAACGGAAAATCCTCCCAGTGGACATGTGTTTAGGACCATACTCGTGACCTGATGAAGGTGCGCTCTCTGGAGTATGAGAGACTGGGCACACGTAGGGCCGCTCTCCTCTGAGGGGCTTTTCGGTTTAGTGTGCCCTAGCCTGCTCTTCTCCTTTCCTGGTGGTGGGCTGCTGCTGACACTGTAGATTTTTGTTTTGTTTGATCATTGTACAGTGATGTAGGGCTGCAGGCGCCGAACTTGGCTTTGTGATTTGTGTTTATTGTAGTGTTTGTTTCTGTATATATTGTATATAGAGATATAGATTTGGTGTAGGTGTTAGGTTGGGTGGTGGGAAAAGGGGGGAGGTGGGTTTATCTTTGGGACTATGGGACACGGGGTGTTGGGGGAAAACTGGCACTGCCTGATCTGGCCTGTGGACGTTGGACATGGACTGAGGCATGAGATGCAGGACCAGCTCTCTGGTCAGTGCGAGGTTGGGAATGGTGGCTTGAGTGTGGGGTGGTCAGTAACTTAATATTGTATATATTTGTATAGTTTGTGGTTATTTTATTTAAAATTTAAAAAATTAAAAAAACTAAAAAGAAAAAAAAAAAGTATGTATATGCTATGCTATTGTTTAATTTTTTTGTTTGTTATTAGTTTGTTTGGTGACAGGACCAGAAGGTGAAAGTATTTAATGTTAGTTATAATTCTGTATATATAATATGAGTGTGAGGAGAGAATGAGCGGCTGGACCAGTGCTCAGTATACTGATTATTTTCTGGTTTATACAGTCATGGACAAAAATTTTGAGAATGACACAAATATTAATTTTTACAAAGTCTACTGCTTCACTTTTTCTAATGGCAATTTGCATATACTCCAGAATGTTATAAAGATGATCAGCTTAACAGCAATTACTTGTAAAGTCAATATTTGGCTAGAAAATGAACTTTATCCCCCAAAACACATTTCAACATCAATGCAGCCCTGCCTTAAAAGGACCAGCTAACCTCTTTTCAGTGATTGCTCCATTAACACAGGTGTGGGTGTTGATGAGGACATGGCTGGAGATCAATCTGTCATGATTAAGTAAGAATGACACCACTGGACATTTAAAAGGAGGCTGGTGCTTGGCATCATTGTTTCTCTTCTGTTAACCATGGTTATCTCTAAAAAACACGTGCAGTCATCATTGCAATGCACAAAAATGGCCTAACAGGGAAGAGTATCGCAGCTAGAAAGATTGCACCTCAGTCAACAATCTATGCATCATCAAGAACTTCAAGGAGAGAGGTTCCATTGTTGCCAAAAAGGCTCCAGGGTGCCCAAGAAAGACCAGCAAGCGCCAGGACCGTCTCTTAAAAGTGTTTCAGCTGCAGGATCGCACTACCAGCAGTGCAGAGCTTGCTCAGGAATGGCAGCAGGCAGGTGTGAGTGCATCTGCACGCACTGTGAGGCGGAGACTCTTGGAGCAAGGCCTGGTCTCAAGGAGGGCAGCAAAGAAGCCACTTCTCTCCAGAAAAATCATCATGGACAGACTGATATTCTGTAAAAGGTACAGGCAGTGGACTGCTGAGGACTGGGGTAAAGTTATTTTCTCTGATGAATCCCCTTTTCGATTGTTTGGGACATCAGGAAAACGCCTCATTCGGAGAAGACAAGGTGAGCGCTACCACCAGTCTTGTCTCATGCCAACTATTAAGCATCCTGAAACCATTCATGTGTGGGGTTGCTTCTCAGCCAAGGGAATCGGCTCTCTCACAGTCTTGCCTAAAAACACAGCCATGAATAAAGAATGGTACCAGAATGTCCTCCAAGAGCAACTTCTCCCAACCCTCCAAGAGCAGTTTGGCGATCAACAATGCCTTTTCCAGCATGATGGAGCACCTTGCCATAAAGCAAAGGTGATAACTAAATGGCTCAGGGAACAAAACATAGAGATTTTGGGTCCATGGCCTGGAAACTCCCCAGATCTTAATCCCATTGAGAACTTGTGGTCAATCATCAAGAGACGGGTGGACAAACAAAAACCTAAAATTCTGACAAAATGAAAGCATTGATTGTGCAAGAATGGACTGCTATCAGTCAGGATTTGGTCCAGAAGATGATTGAGAGCATGCCAGGGAGAATTGCAGAGGTCCTGAAGAAGAAGGGTCAACACTGCAAATATTGACTTGCTGCATTAACTCATTCTAACTGTCAATATAAGCTTTTGTTACTCATATGTTTGCAATTATTATATTTCTGTCTGTGATAAAAACATCTGTCAAACACACATAAAAACCAGAGGGCAGCAGATCATGTGAAAATATAATATTTGTGTCATTCTCAAAACTTTTGGCCATGACTGTATATTTGTTTTGTTTCTGTTATTATTATTGTTATGTTTTTCATTTTTACAATAAAAGATCTACAGGATGTAACTCAGGATCAGTAATGTATGTACGCAGTGACTGCACCAGCAGAATAGTGAGTGCAGCTCTGGGGTATAATACAGATGTAACTCAGGATCAGTAATGTAATGTATGTACACAGTGACTGCACCAGCAGAATAGTGAGTGCAGCTCTGGAGTATAATACAGGATGTAACTCAGGATCAGTAATGTAATGTATGTACACAGTGACTGCACCAGCAGAATAGTGAGCGCAGCTCTGGAGTATAATACAGGATGTAACTCAGGATCAGTAATGTAATGTATGTACACAGTGTCTGCACCAGCAGAATAGTGAGTGCAGCTCTGGAGTATAATACAGGATGTAACTCAGGATCAGTAATGTAATGTATGTACACAGTGATTGCACCAGCAGAATAGTGAGTGCAGCTCTGGAGTATAATACAGGATGTAACTCAGGATCAATAATGTAATGTATGTACACAGTGACTGCATCAGCAGAATAGTGAGTGCAGCTCTGGAGTATAATACAGGATGTAACTCAGGATCAGTAATGTAATATATGTACACAGTGACTGCACCAGCAGAATAGTGAGTGCAGCTCTGGGTTATAATACAGGAAGTAACTCAGGATCAGTAATGTAATATATGTACACAGTGACTGCACCAGCAGAATAGTGAGTGCAGCTCTGGAGTATAATACAGGATGTAACTCAGTATCAGTAATGTAATATATGTACACAGTGACTGCATCAGCAGAATAGTGAGTGCAGCTCTGGGGTATAATACAGGATGTAACTCAGGATCAGTAATGTAATATATGTACACAGTGATTGCACCAGCAGAATAGTGAGTGCAGCTCTGGAGTATAATACAGGATGTAACTCAGGATCAATAATGTAATGTATGTACACAGTGACTGCATCAGCAGAATAGTGAGTGCAGCTCTGGAGTAAAATACAGGATGTAACTCAGGATCAGTCATGTAATATATGTACACAGTGACTGCACCAGCAGAATAGTGAGTGCAGCTCTGGGTTATAATACAGGAAGTAACTCAGGATCAGTAATGTAATATATGTACACAGTGACTGCACCAGCAGAATAGTGAGTGCAGCTCTGGAGTATAATACAGGATGTAACTCAGTATCAGTAATGTAATATATGTACACAGTGACTGCATCAGCAGAATAGTGAGTGCAGCTCTGGGGTATTAATACAGGATGTAACTCAGGATCAGTAATGTAATATATGTACACAGTGACTGCGCCAGCAGAATAGTGAGTGCAGCTCTGGAGTATAATACAGGATGTAACTCAGGATCAGTAATGTAATGTATGTACACAGTGATTGCACCAGCAGAATAGTGAGCAGCTCTGGACCATCCCACAGGAAGGGGCGGAGCTTGCCGTGCGGTCTGACTGTGGTGCCTGTGTGTGCTGCTCGGGAAGGGAGGTTTTTCCATCCAGGACTTTTTGTCTGCCACCTTCCCGAGAAAGAAGGCTAATCTTTGGACTGGCCTCCGGGGCTGGGCCCCCGGCTCCCACCTCCCGGTCCAAGCCGGCGGGGGTGGGAGGACTCCCAATCCGGCTAGGATCACAAGATCTGGCCAAGGATCCAGCATGAGGACCCGCAGTACCCCGAGGCCATGGCCGCGGTGGCTCCTTCCCCCGGAGGTAGGCCGAGTACGAACAGGGGTGCTGCAGCGGGGCCCCTAAAGTGGGGCACCAAGATGGCGAAAGAAACCACCGTGGTATATGGTTCCCGCGTCCATGCGCACCTCTGTGAGTATGAGGACGCCTCAAGAAAGCTAAGATCCCTCTGGGGGGAGTTGAGGGTAGCTAAGGAGAGGTCCAACAGGGCCTCCGGCAATAAGAAGGCCGAGCTATCCGCCGCGGTCAGAAAGATACAGAGATCCATAGAAGACCTGGCAAACCGAGGTGCGAGATCCTGGCCGGCAGTGGGCCCTTCCGCGAAAAGTTGGAGAATGACGACCGGTTCAGAGCCATGACCGGAGGGGCTCCTGAGGGCCACGGAGCCCCGGTCAGGCGGTGGAGGAGGAGGAAGAGGAATGCGAGGAGGAGGTCGCGCCCTACCCACCGCCTGGTGGCCTGGTAAAGATCTCCAGGCGTCGCACAGCGGGATAGCCCCCGAGCAAGTGGCTCTCCCGCCAGATTCTGGCTCTTCAGAGGGCAGCGAGTGCGAGGGGAGGATGAGGATGGTGGTAGTAGCAGCAGTGAGGGGGGGCTGCCTCGTCATGCAGCAGATCCGGCAGATCGAGTCCCCGGTCTGGTTTAACCAGCTGCGGTTCGGGGATGAGATCTGCGATGACGAGGCAACCAGGAGGGGGATGAAGAGAAAAGCTAAGAAGAAGGTAAAAAAAACATCTTTTATCCAGAAGTTTGTGTATGTCCCCCTCTCTGGGGCCCCCCGGTCCCGCTGTGCGGCACCCGCTACCCACCCCGGCTCGGGCTCTGTTGTGGGTCCGCAGCAAGGGAGCGGGGAGATTGCAGGCCATGACACACAGGGCGCCGCCTCTGTTTGTAGTAATGGAGGGGGTAGTGACGTGTCTGATATGGAGCATGGTGTGGAGGGCGGCCCAGTAGTGGGCAAGAGAGTGGCAGCCGGGACCGCATCTCCGGCGGTGGGCGCTGTGGTGTCTGGGTCCCCCACTTACAGATCCGTTACTAGATCGCTTCTGGGGACACAGGCACCCAGTAAAGTGAAGGGGCGGGGCCTGCGGCTCCGGCAGAGCCGCTCATAAAAAGCAGGTGGTGGGGTCAGCTCCCCTGGCGGGGTCTGCAGTGAAGTCTGGGCTGGGGGCCCCGCCGCCGGTGCACACTGAGGGGGAGTGGCCTAGCCTGGGGCCGGCCGCCGGAGTCGCTGTGCCCAAGCTGTTTGTGGCCCAGGGTGTGGTGTGGGGGGGCGCTGTGCCCCGGGGACTGCAGCAGACAGCAGCAAGGGTGCATGCCTGGCCGGGTCCCCTGAGTCTGGGGCTTACCTGCAGTGGGGGCGCCGGCGAAGAGCCGGGATGGAGCTGGAGGCAGGACTGCTCCTGGCTTGGTCTCTGCCACTGAGAGAGAAGGCAGTTCTGTGCAGGCTGTGGAGGAAGTGCTGCTGAAGCCCAATGGCAGCACAGATCTTAAAGGGCCAGCAGCACTGTGTGTGCAGAACCCCCCGGCAGGGAAGATGCCACCAGTAGGTGGCGGTAGCAGCATAGAAGCAAACATTCATGTAAATACCCAAAAAGTGAGGCAAAATAATATTGACCCCAGTGTGTGTTAGGGTTCGAGTTCCCGCTGCTGCACAAGGGGAGTCTCGAACCGGTCCCGCTGCGTTCTCCCATTCATCTCCGGCCGCATGGAGCCTGCTCTGCAGAGACATCGGTCCAAGCGTCTTGCCACTCCAGTACTGTGCAGTGACTTGCTGCTGCCTTTCCTGGATCTGCTATTATAGCCAGTGCTGGAGCAGACGTCTTTGGGACAAAGTCCTGCGTTTTCCCTTCTGAGCATGCCCAGAGTGAGATCTCTCATTGGAGATCAGGGGTCACATGCTCAGGTGCTACGGCAGCTCCTATTGGTCCGCCAGGAAGGCCCTGTTACTACTGATGTTCTGGAGCAAGTTTCATTGGTCCTTGTTTCTGGCAGGTCCTGTAGCTGTTGCTATACAAGGGTAGCATGGCTGGGCCGCCATGCGCAAATATCAACCATTGTATGCTATGTGCCAGTGTGGTCATGCGTGTGTGTGGTTAGGGACCCGGCTGAAATAAGCCACTAGAATACTGACTTAATCGGTGAGGAGTTTGGTGTGCTAGCTGGTCAGGGTCGGCGTCCTAGATGCCCTAGATTACCGGCATAACCGGTGAGGAGTTTTGATTGCCGTATTCAGGGTCTGGCGTTCAGACGCCATAGATTGCGGGTGACTCCCGCGAGGACATTAGCACATGACCACGCTTTATGTAGCTTAGCACTTAACTGTGTACCTGAGAGCCTGACAGGACACAGCACTTTTCCTCAGCGGCCCTGTGACGTAACAGGTTCGCTTTCAACGCTAGACAGCGCCCTACCGTGTTTTCTTTGCGAATCAGTTGTGTTTAGTGAGTTCGCACCACATCGCCATATAGCGCTGCGGCTCTCCTTCTAGCGGCTCTTGGAGTAACAGAGTTCGCAATTATTGCCACAGCGCGTTACGGCGTTTATCTTGGCGACTCTGCGGGATAACAGAGTTTGCTTCTTACGCCATTTTTACTAGCAGCAGGCACCGCTTGCACGTGGACCCCGGGCTGCGAACGCACCTCTCTACATCATATATTTGGTGCGTTCCGCAGACCCTTAACATAATATTAGCGCCAGGGTCTGGCTAGTAAAATGGCGGATGAACCGCGCTTACAGCTGTACATCCAGCAGCTGGATGGTAGGTTGGCGGCTCTTGAGCGCACAACCTCAGCTGTGGATGTTACCGCAGTCGCTGTTCAGGCTGCTAGCGTAGCTGCAGCCAGTTTGTCCTCTGCCACCTCTGTCCCTACATTGTCCCCCCTCCCGCTTCCAGACAAGTTTGCTTGTGACAGCAAGCAATGTCGGGGATTCGTGAGTCAGTGCTTCATACACCTCGAGCTTCTGGCTGCACGTTTCCCCACGGATCGGGCACAAGTGGGCTTTGTGATAGCTCTTCTGTCGGGCAGAGCATTGGAGTGGGCAACGCCGCTGTGGGAGCGCGACGACCGTGTGGTGCAGAGCGCTTCTCGTTTTCTGGAGGCTCTGAAAAAGGTTTTTCTAGGACCTCAGGTCACCCACGATACGCGCTCAAACTGCTAGCAAGTACCCAGGGTTCGGCTTTGGTCAGCCATTTTGCTGTCCAGTTTCGGACTCTGGCCTCGGAATTAGAGTGGCCAGATAAAGTCCTCATTCCCGTGTTCTGGAGAGGACTGGCGGGTCATGTGAAAGACGCCTTGGCTACCAGGGAGATTCCTGCCACACTGGAGAAGCTTATCGCTATTTCCACCCGCGTTGACCTCCGTTTCCACGAGCGGAGGCTGGAACGTGCCCAGTGTAGGCAGAGGGTTCGGTTGGCTCCAACCTTCACCACCCCTCTGGAGTCGCCCATTCAGGCGCCCGACCTTCAGGAGGTTTCTCCTGCAGGATCTAAATCTCGGGTCACTCGTCCATCCCCAATTTGTTATATTTGCCAGCAGAAGGGACATTTTGCCAACCGATGTCCACAGCGGCTGAATAAACAGTCGCGCCCAGTAACCATAGGAACAGGTTCACTGGACGCCATGAGTTTTGCCCCTAAAGTGCTCCTCAAGGGGATAATTACCCACGGTTCTACCACCCTACCCGTCAAGCTGTGTGTGGATTCTGGGGCAGAGGGGAATTTTATGTCATCCTCCTTTGCTTCTCGCCACACCATGCCTTTGGTGCTGCTGGCTGAACCAGTATCGTACGGGTGTTTGAACGGAGCAATTCTGCCCTCAGAAATCACCCATCAGTCTGTCCCACTTACCTTGTCTATGTCTCCTTCCCATCAGGAGAATATATCATTTTTTATCCTCCCTGAGGGTATAGATGAGGTTTTGTTGGGATTACCCTGGCTCCGCCACCACTCTCCCCATATTGAGTGGTCTTCAGGGAGAATTCTGGGTTGGGGTAATTTATGTAAAGGCAGATGCATTAGGGACAGCGTGCAGGTCAACACCACTGAGATGCCCATAGACCTCTCTCCTCTTCCCAAGGTCTATTGGTCTTATGCCGACGTTTCTCGAAAAAGGCTGCGGAGACTCTTCCGCCTCATCGCCCCTATGACTGTCCTATCGATCTCTTGCCTGGAGCTGAGCCTCCTAGAGGAAGGGTTTATCCCCTCTCTCTTCCTGAGACAGAGGCCATGTCCCAATATATTCAGGAGAACTTGGCAAGGGGATTCATTAGGAAGTCGGTGTCACCAGGGGAGGGGATTCTTCTTTGTGCAGAAGAAGAACGGAGAATTACGTCCGTGCATTGATTATAGGGGTCTCAACGCTATCACCGTGAAAAATAAGTATCCTTTGCCGCTAATCTCTGAGCTCTTTGACAGGCTTTGGGGAGCAAGGGTATTTACTAAGCTAGACCTGCGGGGTGCGTATAACCTGATTCGCATCCGTGAGGGGGACGAATGGAAGACGGCATTTAACACCAGGGATGGGCATTATGAATATCTGGTAATGCCCTTTGGCCTCTGTAATGCTCCAGCTGTCTTCCAAGACTTTGTGAACGACATCTTCCAGGATATGTTGACCACCTCGGTGGTAGTCTATCTGGATGACATTCTCATCTTTTCTCCAGATATGGCCTCCCACCGGAGAGATGTCTGCAAGGTCTTCGACCTCTTGCGAGCAAATTCCCTATATGCGAAGTTGGAGAAGTGCATGTTTGAGCAGGAGTCTCTACCTTTCCTGGGCTATATCATCTCCACCCAGGGATTGGCTATGGATCCTACCAAACTACAGGCTGTGATGGATTGGCAAGAACCCCACTCCCTTAAGGCGGTGCAGCGCTTTATGGGGTTCATTAACTACTATCGCCAATTCATTCCCCACTTCTCTACTTTGGTAGCTCCCTTGGTAGCCCTCACCAAGAAGGGAGCTAATCCCAAGTTGTGGTCAGAGGAGGTCACCAAGGCGTTCTCCTCCATCAAGTCGCATTTCGCCAGTGCTCCCATCTTACATCGCCCCGATGTCGATAAACCGTTTATCTTAGAGGTGGATGCCTCTTCTGTTGGTGCTGGAGCAGTCCTTTTTCAAAAGGATGCCCAGGGTCGGAAGCATCCCTGCTTCTTCTTTTCCAAGACCTTTACACCAGCAGAGAGGAACTATTCCATCAGGGACAGGGAGTTGCTGGCTATGAAGTTGGCCTTCTCCGAGTGGAGACATCTTCTGGAGGGGGCTCGCTTCCCCTTCCAAGTATTCACGGACCACAAGAACTTGGTGTGTTTGCAGACAGCCCAGCGGCTAAATTCCCGTCAGGCCAGATGGTCCTTGTTTTTCTCCCGGTTCCATTTCACCCTCCATTTCCTCTCCGGTGAGAAGAACATTCGCACAGACGCTCTATCCCGCTCCGTGGTGTCCTCTGAGGAGGTGGAGGAGGAGCCTCGGCTTACTGTCCCCACAGAAAGCCTAAGAACGGTGGCTCCAGTTTCGCTTGAGTCTGTGCCTCCGGACAAGACTTTTGTGCCCACAAATTTGTGACCGGAATTACTCTCTTGGGCACATTCGTCCAGGGTGGGTGGACATTTTGGGACTAAAAGGACTTCTGAGTTGCTGGCGAGGACATACTCATGGCCGCAGATGGCCCGGGACGTCAGGGAATACTTTCAGGCGTGCGTCTCCTGCGCCAAGAATAAGTCCCCTCGACAACGGCCAGCTGGGTTACTTTTCCCTTTACGGGTGGCAGACAGGCCTTGGGAGATGGTCGGGATGGATTTTGTGGTAGGCTTACCCAAGTCTCGGGGCTGCACCATCATCTGGGTGATAACTGACCACTTCTCCAAAATGGTGCATTTAGTGCCGTTACCACGGTTACCATCTGCACGGGCCTTGGCAACTTTATTCATTAGGCATATTTTCCGCCTACACGGTATGCCAGACAAATTTGTCAGTGATCGAGGTCCCAAGTTTCGTCTCGGTTCTGGAGAGAGCTGTGTCGTTTACTCAGCATTGAGTTGAATCTCTCCTCTGCATACCATCCCGAGACGAATGGGTTGGTAGAGAGGGCCAACCAGACCTTGGTCACATACTTGCGACATTTTGTCTCTGCCAGGCAGGATGACTGGGCATCTTTGCTACCGTGGGCTGAGTTTGCTCTAAATAATGCTGTGGCTGACTCCACCGGACAGACCCCATTCCTCCTGAACTACGGTCAACATCCGCGGGTACCAGTGCCCATGCCCGTGTCTTCTGCCGATTCCAGGGTGGCAGACTGGGCTGTGGAGGCACGGGACATTTGGGATCGCACCCAGGATGCCATTCAGGCCTCCAAAGAGAGGATGAGATCTTCGGCCGATGCCCATCGGCGCCCCGCTCCTACATTTGCTCCTGGTGACCTAGTGTGGCTCTCTGCCCGAAACATCAGGCTACGTGTAGAGTCCACCAAGTTGGCACCTCGCTTTTTGGGCCCCTTTAAAGTTCTTGAGCAGGTGAACCCGGTGGTTTACCGCCTAGCCCTTCCGCCTCGCCTTGGTATCACTGACACCTTTCACGTGTCCCTCCTGAAACCCGTGGCCATTTCCCGGTTTTCAGAGTCATCTGCCAGGACGTCGGGTTCATCTACCAACGATCATGAGGTGAACGCCATTGTTGGGTGCAAGGTGGTACGAGGCAAAAAATTTTATTTGGTGGATTGGAGGGGTTATGGGCCTGAGGATAGGTCCTGGGAGCCTGCTGAGCATGTTCACGCTCCGCAGCTCATCGCTGCCTTTGAGCGCAGCGAGGCCCAGAGAAGGGGGGGCCCTAGAAGGGGGGGTAATGTTAGGGTTCGAGTTCCCGCTGCTGCACAAGGGGAGTCTCGAACCGGTCCCGCTGCGGTCTCCCATTCATCTCCGGCCGCAGTGGAGCCTGCTCTGCAGAGACATCGGTCCAAGCGTCTTGCCCACTCCAGTACTGTGCAGTGACTTGCTGCTGCCTTTCCTGGATCTGCTATTATAGCCAGTGCTGGAGCAGACGTCTTTGGGACAAAGTCCTGCGTTTTCCCTTCTGAGCATGCCCAGAGTGAGATCTCTCATTGGAGATCAAGGGTCACATGCTCAGGTGCTACGGCAGCTCCTATTGGTCCACCAGGAAGGCCCTGTTACTACTGATGTTCTGGAGCAAGTTTCATTGGTCCTTGTTTCTGGCAGGTCCTGTAGCTGTTGCTATAAAAGGGTAGCATGGCTGGGCCGCCATGCGCTAATATCAACCATTGTATGCTATGTGTCAGTGTGGTCATGCGTGTGTGTGGTTAGGGACCCGGCTGAAATAAGCCACTAGAATACCGACTTAATCGGTGAGGAGTTTGGTGTGCTAGCTGGTCAGGGTCGGCGTCCTAGATGCCCTAGATTACCGGCATAACCGGTGAGGAGTTTTGATTGCCGTATTCAGGGTCTGGCGTTCAGATGCCATAGATTGCGTGTGATTCCCGCGAGGACATTAGCACATGACCATGCTTTATGTACGCTTAGCACTTAACTGTGTACCTGAGAGCCTGACAGGACACAGCACTTTTCCTCAGCGGCCCTGTGACGTAACAGGGTTCGCTTTCAACGCTAGACAGCGCCCTAGCGTGTTTTCTTTGCGACTCAGTTGTGTTTAGTGAGTTTGCACACATCGCCATATAGCGCTGCGGCTCTCCTTCTAGCGGCTCTGTGGGGTAACAGAGTTCGCACATATTGCCACAGCGCGTTACGGCGTTTATCTTGGCGACTCTGCGGGATAACAGAGTTTTCTTCTTACGCCATTTTTACTAGCAGCAGGCACCGCTTGCACGGTGGACCCCGGGCTGCGAACGCACCTCTCTACATCATATATTTGGTGCGTTCCGCAAACCCTTAACAGTGTGCATGTGAGTGAGAGTGGGGTGACTGATGGCGTGGATGAGGAGGGTGTGGGTATGGAAGTGTCTGCGGTTGAGGATGAGGGTTGCAGTGTGTCTAAAGTGGCAAGTGTGAATGGGGTGGTAAGTGTGAATGGGGTGTCTGATGGTTCTGGAAGGAGGGGGGAGGGGGCCGGTCCATCTGCCCCCCCAGCCGCCGGTCCTCTGAGTTATTCGGGGGTGGTGGCTGGAGCCTCAGGGTCTGGTCAGGGGGTTTCCTCGCCTCTGGACCTCAGGGATGGCGTCTTGCGGCGCCGTTTCCTGGAGGCCCTCAAAAAGGGAGAACGTACGATCAATGTAGAGGGCAGAGAGGTGGACTTGGCCTTTTGGCTGGATAGATACGGCCTGGCTGCCTTCCAAGATAAAAGGGAGGGGGAAACGGTTTGGTCCCTCCCGACAGCCGGGCAGGGGGTGGCCAGGCGGAATGTGGTCCGTCTTCGGTGGAGGGGCAGTGAAGGTGCCCGCCAAGAGCGAGGATTGTGGAGCTCCTTCTGAAGATGGACTTCAGGGCGACGGACATAGAATCATAGAATGGTAGAGTTGGAAGGGACCTCCTGGACATCTTTGCCCTGATTCATCCGTTTGGCACCTCCTTCTTTGATGTCAGTTTTGTTCGGCCAGAGGGCCTAGAACTTTTCTGGTCGAATTTCGAACTGGCAAAGGGGGAGCCCGGCTGGCGAGACTTTGCCGTACAGGCGGTGTCTCGCCAAAATAGTGTAAAGAGGGTGACTGTTCTGACAAGTAACGAGTCACTCTCTGGGGTCGACATCATGACGTGGCTTTCCCGTTATGGGGAAGTCACGGACGTCCCTAAGAAAAATAGGGACGAGTTTTGGCATTTGGTCATGGGGCTGGACCTTCAGGTAAAGTTGAAGGTTTCAGGAGGTACGGTCACACACATCCCCTCCTCAGCATTTCTGGGGAGGGACAGAATCCAGATCTTCTACCAGGGGCAACCGAAGGTCTGCCACAGGTGCGGTGATCCCCGCCACTTCAGCGCAGGCTGCAAGGTGCAGAAGTGTGCCTTGTGTGGCGGGGTAGGTCATCTTGCCGCGGCCTGTGGTGACATTAGTGTCACCTGTGTGGTGACCTAGGTCACCCGTATAGCCGCTGCCCTCACTCCTTTTCCGGGACCATCTCTGGCCCAGCGGGGGGAGCCATGGGGGGTCCCCGGTGGTGCAACTTCTGCTGGGGCTGGGGGTGGAGGCTTGAGGGGAGCTGAGGGGTCAGTGAGGAAAGGCGAGGCTGGTACATCTGCCCACCAGTGGCAACAGGTGAGGCACCGTAAGGGCAGGGGGCAGGATAAGCCTCAGGCAACTGGGGTGATGACTGCCCCCACCCTGGAGGCGGCAGCCGAAGCCTCTGAGGCCCTGGGGGAGAAGGCGGTGAGCGAGGAGGTCCGGAGGATGGAGAGGGAGGAGTTGGCTGCTTCTGATAACTCTTCCCAGTATGAAAGTGTGGATGAAGAGGTGGTGGAGCAGCCTAAAAAAACGGGTGACAATCGTACCGGTAAGAGGCGGAAGAAGAAAAAGAACAAGGCTAAAAAATCTAATGCCCCCCCCCGACCGCTAGGGTGCCTACGGAAGGGCTCACCGGCTCCCCTCTGATCCCCCTCTCCAATCGGTTCCAAGCCCTCGATGACTCTGCTGTGTCGGAGGTCAGGGGTGAGGGGCCGGACGCAACATCTGGGGTGCCTTCAGGGAGTGGCGAGGTCCGTCCTCCAGGGGATTCACACTCCTCTGGTGGGGGGACTACCTCGGGTTCCAGGGGCGAGGAATCTAGTGCTGGGAAGGAGGTGTCCACTGCTGTTAAAGAAGATATGGACACCTCGGTGTCTTTAAAAAGGAGGGGTGAGTCGGGTTCCTCCTCAGAGGGGGAGAGGAAATCTAGGGGTACAGTTAAAAAGCAGGCGTCTAACTCAATCACCCATGATGGCGGAACCTACCCCGTTGACTCTGGCGTCGATTAATGTCGCCAGCATAAAGTCGGATACGGCTAGATTTACGGCCTTTGATTTTTTCACCCGGGTTGAGGCTGATATTTTATTTTTGCAGGAGACCAGACTAACGGACCTAGGGTCCATCCACAAAGCAAAGAGAGAATGGAGGTGTGGGCCCTCATACTGGTCTCTTGCGGCCGAGCCGTATAGCGGGGTAGCGGTCCTTTTTAAGACCACGGAGGTGGAATGCAGACGGGTGATTGAGGTAGAAATGGGGAGATGTTTGGTCCTTGACGTCTTCATGAGGGGACAGGAGCTTCGGCTCATCAATATCTATGGCCCGCAATCTAAGTGGGACCATAAATGTCTCTTCCTGAGGATCAAGCCCTATCTTTTTACAAGCCGGCAGGTGGTCTTCGGTGGGGACTTTAATGCTATAACCAGACTCCGTGATAGGGGAGGCCCCGGAGACCGGCTGACTTATAGCGTAGTCTTGAATAGCATAGTAAGCAAAGCTCGCCTGGTGGATGTCCACATCCGGCACACCCCAGGTCACGAGGGTTTCACCTTTTATAGGGGAAGCAGTAGGTCTAGGATAGATAGGTTTTTTTTAAAGGAGGAAGCCGTCTCTTCTGCAGTGTCCGCTGTTGAGGTGGAGTTCTCCGATCACTGTTTAATTTTCTTTACTTTGAATGTTACAGAGACTCCCCGGATGGGAGAGGCCTATGGAAGCTGAATTCGTCCCTTCTGGAAGAAGCGGAAGTAAGACAGTCCTTTGAGGAATTTCTTCAGAGCCAGGTACCTCTCTTGGGTCTTTGTAATAGTAAGTCTGAGTGGTGGGAGATCTTCAAAAGAAGGGTCACAAGGTTCTTCCGTCAGCTCTCGAGCCTCAGGGGCCTGAACAGGTACCGCCTGTATCGGCAGCTGGGGAGGAAACTCGAGCATCTCGTCTCGACTGGAGGGGACCGAGAGGAAATCTCCAGGGTTAAGACCTTGCTCAAGGGGTGCCAGTACGATAGGCACACATCCTTGGTTTTTGAGAGGGATTTCAGGAGGTACCGCTCGCCCGACCCTTACAGAAACTGCAGGTTGTCAGTGAATTGTAAAATGGTGACAGAACTGATCGACAGTACGGGGTCCCTGAACAGATCCAAATCAGGGATCCTGGAGGTGGTCAGATCCTTCTACTCGCACCTCTTGGGGAGGAGGGATCCTGATCGGGATGAGATGTCGGCTTTCCTGGCTGAAACCATCCCTGAGCCGGGGATACCCCCTCTCTTCATGTTTTGGCAGAAGTAATCAGGGAAGAGGAAATAAGATGGGCGATTGATGGGCTCCGGCCCAAAAAGTCGCCCGGTCCGGATGGCTTAACATCCGAGTTCTACAAGACTTTTCGGGACTCTTTGGTCCCCCTCTTGACTGAGGTGTTTAATGAGTGCCTCTCCTCGGACACTATGCCCAGTTCAATGAGGAAGTCAGCCCTGATTATCCTGTCAAAGGGTAAAGACTCGTCCCGTATTGAGAATTGGCGTCCCATAGCGCTTCTCAATACGGACCGAAAGGTTCTGGCAAAGGTGCTTTTTAATCGGTTGGTGAAGTTTGCACCCCGGCTCCTTTCGGGGCCCAGCACTGCTCTGTTCCAGGCCGCAGTACATTTAGTGCTGTGCTCGGTGTTCGAGAGGCAGTGGAGCAGGGCAGGGCAGGTCACTGGAAGGGGTACTTGCTGTCCTTAGACCAGGCAAAGGCCTTTGACCGGGTTAACCATGAGTACCTCTGGTCCGTCCTTCTGAGGTACGGTCTGCCTGGGAGGTTTGTTGATTGGTTGAGAGTTTTATATACAATGGAGCAGAGACTTTTCCGCTAGTGAATGGTTGGGTCGGACACCCTTTTGAAGTGAGGTCTGGTGTCCGCCAGGGCTGTCCTCTGAGCCCACTGTTATACGTGTTCGCGATCGACCCCCTTTTAAGGAGGGTGGAGCGCGGACCGTTGGTGGGAGTCGGGATGGACCAGGCTGTGCCAGAGGCCGCCTTGAGGGTAGTGGCGTACGCTGACGATATTTCCCTTTTTGTATCCTCGAGAGAGGAGGCGGATTGGGTGATGTCTGCGGTTGAACGCTACTCGGTGGCATCCGGGTCCATGATCAACCGGGACAAGTGTGAGAGTCTCTGGCTGGGAGGGGGAGATCCAAGTTTTGATCTCCCGGACACCCTTCCAGGGCCTCAGGCCACAGCAAAAATATTAGGCATCAGTTTCGGCCCGGGGACTATCCCCAGCAAAACTGGGAGGGCAGACTTAAGATTGCTGCCCAGAAGGTGTATCAGTGGAAGGGTTGGTCCTTGACCCTAAGGGAAAGGGTTAGTCTTGCCAAGGGCTATTTGCTTCCTTTGCTAATATATCTGGGCAGCGTCTGCATCTTGCCAGAGCCTCTTTGGACACGGGTCTACAGCCTGTTTTTCCAATTATTATGGGGAAATAGGCTGAACCTAATCAAGAGAGAGGTCACGTACCGCACGAGGAGACTAGGAGGGTTGGGTATGGTCAACCCAGTGGTGTTTCTAGTAAACACCTTTCTTAAGGCAAACATCGCCAACCTCTGGTCAGAGAGGGCTCCTCCGTGGGTATTCTCCTGTAGGGGGTGGTTTCGGCCTTTCTTCCAGGAATGGGAGACAGGAGGGCAGGTGAAGGACCTTCGTACACCTCATGGGCATCTTCCGGCTTACGTTACCCCGGTTCTGAAGGTGATCCGTCGGTGGGGTCTGGGAGTGTGGGAGATCAGGATCATGTCGAGAAGGTTTCTTGACAATAGGGTCCTGTTGACCCACTTTCAGAAGCCCCTGGCGCTCAGGGATTGCCCAAGCCGGGATCTGGAGGTGGGGCTCGGGTTATTGAACTCTAAGCGGATCCCCTTGAAGTTTTGGGACTTGGCTTGGCGCTACTTCCATGGGAAGCTGTATGTGAGGGACAACCTGAAGTGCCGGAGCTCTGATGACCGGGATTGTCCCCACGAGGAGTGTGGTGGCATGCTTGAAAGCATGGAGCACTTCCTGCTTCGGTGTCCCTTTAATACAGAGGTCTACAGCAGGGTGGGTGCTTCCATTGGCTGGCCCAGGCTGGCAAGCCTCTCCTATGCGGAGTGGGCCTATGGGGCATTCAGGTCCCTTGGTGGCCGAGATCGGGGCACTGTTTTCTTAGTTAGTTTAGTAACTAGGTTCTGCACGTGGAATGCACGGTGTCTAGTGTCTACTCAGCGGAAAGTCCTCCCGAGGGAAGAGGTGATTAGGAACATCCTGGGTGACCTGGCAAAAGTGCGCTCCCTGGAGTTTGAGAGGCTGGGTGCAGGGAGGGCCTCTCTTCTATGGAGGGGTTTCTCCTTTAATGTGCCCTAGGGTGAGTTAGGTTCTGTGTGCCTGTGATAGGGGTGAGTTAGTCTTTTTTATCCTTTTATCTTTATTTTGTAGGGTCAGTTAGACGTGTAGGGACAGGGAGGGACAGATAGAGACAGTCTTTAGGGACAGGTAGTTAGTATTAGGTTGGTAGTGAGGGTCAGTGAGGACAGGTAGGGGCAGGTAGGGAGAGGTTGGTGGGGCTATAGGGACAGGATTTTCTCTTTTGTGTTGTTAGGTAGGGTCAGGGTGATGTGCGGTAGATTAGGGTGAGAGCCTCTATGGTCTCCAGTTCCTGGTGGTGGGCTGTAACCCTCACGTATAGATTTTTGTTTTGGAATTGGTAACCCGGGTATAGGGCTTGCAAGCATTGAACTTGGGCCTGTTCTTTGGTCATGGTTAAGGTGTGTAGGGGTTATTATTGATAGGTGTTATTATTGATGTGTTATTATTGATATATGTTATTAATTATTATAAGTTTATATATATGTTGTACATTGTATTATAAGCTTTAGGGATTAGTTAGGTTGGGGGTTTCTTTGTTTTTTTCTTTTTGTTCTTTTTGTTTCTTTCTTCTTTTCTTGGGGGAGGGGGATGGGTTTTGGAGAATGGACGTCCGGCGGGATGCCAAGATTTGCGGTGTAAGAAAGGCCACAAACTCTCGTGGGACCTAGTGTGATAGGCCACAAACTTTCGTGGGACCTTTGGGTGGAATGGTGGTGGTTTAGTTTAGGAAAAAATAATAATAAAAAAAAATAAAAAAATATGTATATAGAGGTATATTATGTGTGTATATATATGTATATGAAGATTGCATCATTAATTTTGGCCAGGTGGCCTATTTACTTTCTTTAAGGCAGTTGGCTGAATTTTGGTTTTTTTTTTTTTTTTTCTAGAGGTGAATGCATGGGTATGAGTGTATGAGAGGAAAAAAAAAAGGATATAGGTTGAGGTCTCTTCCCTTGCCGGGGGTGTTAATGAAATGGAGAAACGTTTTGTTTCTATATATCTGTTGGACATTGGACTTTTGGGATTTATGGATAATGTTTTTTTTATTGAGTTTGTTTGTAAGTTTTGTATATGTTTTGCCTGTAAGTTTAGTTTTGTATTTTTATAATAAAAGAGATACAGGATGTAACTCAGGATCAGTAATGTAATGTATGTACACAGTGACTGCACCAGCAGAATAGTGAGTGCAGCTCTGGGGTATAATACAGGATGTAACTCAGGTTCAGTAATGTAATGTATGTACACAGTGACTGCACCAGCAGAATAGTGAGTGCAGCTCTGGGTATAATACAGGATGTAACTCAGGATCAGTAATGTAATGTATATACACAGTGACTGCACCAGCAGAATAGTGAGTGCAGCTCTGGAGTATAATACAAGAGGTAACTCAGTATCAGTAATGTAATGTATGTACACAGTGACTGCACCAGCAGAATAGTGAGTGCAGCTCTGGAGTATAATACAGGATGTAACTCAGGATCAGTAATGTAATGTATGTACACAGTGACTGCACCAGCAGAATAGTGAGTGCAGCTCTGGAGTATAATACAGGATGTAACTCAGGATCAGTAATGTAATGTATGTACACAGTGACTGCACCAGCAGAATAGTGAGTGCAGCTCTGGAGTATAATACAGATGTAACTCAGGATCAGTAATGTAATGTATGTACACAGTGACTGCACCAGCAGAATAGCGAGTGCAGCTCTGGGGTATAATACAGGATGTAACTCAGGATCAGTAATGTAATGTATGTACACAGTGACTGCACCAGCAGAATAGTGAGTGCAGCTCTGGAGTATAATACAGGATGTAACTCAGGATCAGTAATGTAATGTATGTACACAGTGATTGCACCAGCAGAATAGTGAGTGCAGCTCTGGAGTATAATACAGGATGTAACTCAGGATCAGTAATGTAATGTATGTACACAGTGACTGCACCAGCAGAATAGTGAGTGCAGCTCTGGAGTATAATACAGGATGTAACTCAGGATCAGTAATGTAATGTATGTACACAGTGACTGCACCAGCAGAATAGCGAGTGCAGCTCTGGAGTATAATACAGGATGTAACTCAGGATCAGTAATGTAATGTATGTACACAGTGACTGCACCAGCAGAATAGTGACTGCAGCTCTGGAGTATAATACAGGATGTAACTCAGGATCAGTAATGTAATGTATGTACACAGTGATTGCACCAGCAGAATAGTGAGTGCAGCTCTGGAGTATAATACAGGATGTAACTCAGGATCAGTAATGTATGTACACAGTGACTGCACCAGCAGAATAGTGAGTGCAGCTCTGGGGTATAATACAGGATGTAACTCAGGATCAGTAATGTAATGTATGTACGCAGTGACTGCACCAGCAGAATAGTGAGTGCAGCTCTGGAGTATAATACAGGATGTAACTCAGGATCAGTAATGTAATGTATGTACACAGTGACTGCACCAGCAGAATAGTGAGTGCAGTCTCTGGGTATAATGCAGGATGTAACTCAGGATCAGTAATGTAATGTAACCAGTGACTGCACCAGCAGAATAGTGAGTGCAGCTCTGGAGTATAATACAGGATGTAACTCAGGATCAGTAATGTAATGTATACACAGTGACTGCACCAGCAGAATAGTGAGTGCAGCTCTGGGTATAATACAGGATGTAACTCAGGATCAGTAATGTAATGTTGTACCAGTGACTGCACCAGCAGAATAGTGAGTGCAGCTCTGGAGTATAATACAGGATGTAACTCAGGATCAGTAATGTAATGTATGTACACAGTGACTGCACCAGCAGAATAGTGAGTGCAGCTCTGGAGTATAATAGCAGGATGTAACTCAGGATCAGTAATGTAATGTACACAGTGACTGCACCAGCAGAATAGTGAGTCAGCTCTGGGTATAAACAGGGAGTAACTCAGGATCAGTAATGTAAGTATGTACACAGTGACTGCACCAGCAGAATAGTGAGCGCAGCTCTGGAGTATAATACAGATGTAACTCAGGATCAGTAATGTAATGTATGTACACAGTGACTGCACCAGCAGAATAGTGAGTGCAGCTCTGGGGTATAATACAGGATGTAACTCAGGATCAGTAATGTAATGTTGTACACAGTGACTGCCCCAGCAGAATAGTGAGTGCAGCTCTGGAGTATAATACAGGATGTAACTCAGGATCAGTAATGTAATGTATGTACACAGTGACTGCACCAGCAGAATAGTGAGTGCAGCTCTGGGGTATAATACAGGATGTAACTCAGGATCAGTAATGTAATGTATGTACACAGTGACTGCACCAGCAGAATAGTGAGTCAGCTCTGGAGTATAATACAGGTGTAACTCAGGATCAGTAATGTAATGTATGTACACAGTGACTGCACCAGCAGAATAGTGAGTGCAGCTCTGGGGTATAATACAGGATGTAACTCAGGATCAGTAATGTAATGTGTGTACACAGTGACTGCACCAGCAGAATAGTGAGTCAGCTCTGGGTATAATACAGGAGTAACTCAGGATCAGTAATGTAATGTATGTACACAGTGACTCCACCAGCAGAATAGTGAGTGCAGCTCTGGGAGTATAATACAGGAGTGTAACTCAGGATCATAGTAATGTATGTACACAGTGACTGCACCAGCAGAATAGTGAGTGCAGCTCTGGGTATAATACAGGAGGTAACTCAGGATCAGTAATGTAATGTATGTACACAGTGATTGCACCAGCAGAATAGTGAGTGCAGCTCTGGAGTATAATACAGGATGTAACTCAGATCATTAATGTATGTACACAGTGACTGCACCAGCAGAATAGTGCATGGAGTATCATGGATGTAGCTCAGGATCACTAATGCCTTATGTTTATAATGTGACTAATAAAGTCAACAATCTTTTTCCTTTTGTATATTTTGTGTGACCGATGTAAAGTGATCTTTATATGTTATGTGATCTGCTCTGCATTTGTAGACCTTTTCCAGCTCCGTGTTGAAATGATGCCATTTGCATTTTCCTTGTAAATATTGGAACATTTGAATAAATGATAACATTTTTGCATTAAACTTTTGATAAAGATTGATGTTTTTAAGATTTTCAAGTCAGAGGAGAGATGGCTGATTCTACAGAGGGTGACACTCTCGTCCAGTATCTGGATCTTCTGGCCCCGGCATCAATTGCTCAAATACCTGGACTGCTGATACATTCATTTATTGTAGGCATCAATATTAATGACTGGTGTAAAGGACGACCGGTGACTTGCATTGATCGCATTGTAACTTCTCTTGGGTTTTCAAGGATGTGCGCTCAGTTTGCTGATACTTTCTATATTTTTGCAGCTGCATTCTTCCTTAGCAGCCTGGATTCACATGAAATTCTGATTATTATTGATATATTTCATGCTTTCTTTGCATTTACCAATATTTGGTTGACATCTCTGCTCTCCGTTGTCTTTTGTCTGAAGATCTCCAACCTCCGCACCAGACTGTTCCTGTACCTTAGGAGGGTGATATTACCCAGGACTGGTCATTTCATTGCAGCCTCAGTGATTCTCTCTGTTTTAAATTTGCTTTTGATTTTTTGGA
The DNA here is from genome assembly GCA_033576555.1 of Oophaga sylvatica. Classification (NCBI taxonomy): domain Eukaryota; kingdom Metazoa; phylum Chordata; class Amphibia; order Anura; family Dendrobatidae; genus Oophaga; species Oophaga sylvatica. The sequence continues at coordinate 2,503,212 of JARQOD010000005.1, read as the reverse complement.
CAGGTTTTGCTCTGGAGACCTATGGTGCAATTTGGAATAGTACCGTGGCTAATCCAATCATAGGTTGCAATTATATGAATTCTTTGTACGGTCTTATTATAGGAGCCTCCATCCCATTTATTTTCTATTACATTTCCTCCGTCCTCCTCTTCACCTCATTATATCATCACACAGTAAAGATGAAGAGGAGCAATAATTTATCCATCAACTTGGAGATCTATTACTCAGCGATCAAATTTGTATCCTGCACCTTTCTTTATAACACTTTATACTGCGTTGGTCTTTCTATCTGCACTTTTTATTATTATTATTACTGTGTTTCACTTATATGGTTTTACATTGTCTTACATTTTTTACCATTTCTACATTCTTCCTACTTGATTTACAGAACAGCCAAACTCAGAAATGCTGTCTGGATTGTGATTGATTTGTTATTCCAAAAGGAAGGGACAAAGAAAAGAGAAAACATAGAAGTCGTAGCTTAAGGATTTCCATAAGTGGTGGGTGGAGGTTAGTTAAATCAGGATACTAAATTGCTGTGTCAAAAGGCTCCAATAGAGAAAGTTAGATTTCACTTATAAAGATATGTTACGCTGTACATTATCCCAATTCTTTATAGGAGCTTTCCAGGACATTCTATTGATGAACTCATTGTAGCAATTCAAGTCTTCAACCCTTCATTGTTTTGCCAGGACCTGTTCATATGAATATAGCTAGGACTTGTACTGCAGCTCACTCCATTCAAGTAAATGAGCAAAGTGGAACTGAGTTGTATTGTGATTTCTCTGATGAACCAAGACTGGGGCCACTTCTGCTGATATGTTCTAGAACTGCACCAGCATCCCTGCACGAGTCCTCTTTCTCCTCCCAGCAGGGAAGCCAGCATGTTCACTTACCCTTCCATGCTCCCGCGGCGTCTCTTTCATCCCAGGACCTGCACACGGCACGCATGTCTCCTGGGAGCGTGCTTAGAAAATATCCCTCGCCAATAACTGGAAGACACCTGTTATTTAAGGCAGTCTCCCCTATTGGGTGGTGCCTAAGCAACTTTAGCTAACAGTGTGTATCCTGCTACCTAGTTTTAAGGTCCCCGTACCTTTGCTTCTTGAATCTGATCCTGTCCATCCTTTCTGCATCTGATCCAGTCTATACTGTCTGAACTTGATCCTGTCCATCCTGCTGTAATTTGTTCCTGAGTCTGTCCTGTCTCTATCCAGTTCTAATCCTGATTTGCCTTGTCCAGACCCATACCGCTATCCTCACATGTCCAGTCTGAATCTACACCTGTGATCCTGCACCTGAGTCTGCCCTGTGTTCCTGAACCAATCCTGTCCACTCCCGATCCTGATCCTGTTCTAACTATCCACACGTTCTCCTGGTATCCAGTTCCTGGCATATCTTGCTTCCCTTCCCTTTTGGGTCTCAGCTGCTGTGGCTCCGGGATCGATCCTTGACTAGCAACATGTCATGGTCTCTATAATCAAACCCCAACCTAGTGTCTGAACACTTTGGATTGAACAAAGCCTCCGCCACTCTGTCTTTTGAAGTGAGAACCCATAAATCTCTATTAAAAGTTAAGTAGACCACATAATAGCTACAATCTACATCAATGTCCTTTATTCAGTAAAAGCCTGTTTGAAAAAAAATTCTAAAAAAAGCTCGAGTTCTCATGCATTCACATCCATTAAGCTTAAACTGCTAAATGCTGTAGATTTTATACAGAAATGCTGCAGAGAGCTCCCAGTTTATTTGCTAAGTGGGAAGAAGGCTTTGAATAGTATGTCATCTGACTATGGCTGCCCAGTTTATCTAAGAAATTAGTGGGCAGCCACAGACAGATGATTTTACTAAATATAACATAAAAAATGCGCAGAAGAGTTCCAAATAGCATGCTAAAGGACATGACTATTTAGGAAAAATAGGGTCTAAATTTCAGGATTATGGGATGTTAACATGCAAAACGGAATCGCACAACTTTCCATGGCCTCCTTCAGTAAAGGTGCAGTCAGATGGTCATAGAAATCCGACTGAGACGTGACAACAAGGCTTGGACTGGCCATAGCTATCCCGATCCCAGCATGACGGCTTTATATAATTTCTGCAGCTGTCATGCTCGAGGCTGGGAGCCATGTTCAGTCCGAGTATTGCGGTCCGATCTCAAACCCAATTTTACAGCCATCTGACTGCGCCCTAAAATTGCACAATCTCATGGGTTGTCATATCACGGCTAAACTGCTCTAATAATGTTACCAATCAGGAACCCTCAAGAAATGTTGTCCCAGCAGTGGTTTTGTTCAAAATGTAGCATCTCATGACAACAAGGTACATTTCATGTTTTCAGCATGAGAGGGACAGTGGAAAGTGGTGGTGTCCAGCTGTGGATGGCCGGATCACACAACCTCAAGGTTTGGACCCAAGTTTTGCTAGAAAATCCTGTCTTTTGTGCTGCTAGGGTAAGCTCACACTGGCATTTTTTCAGCTTATTTTTCTGCAGTAAAACTCGATCTCTTGGCAGGAAAAAACCTACAGACAAATAAAAAACATGTTTTCCTTTGCTTTTTTGCACTTTTCGCGTAGTTTTTGATACTTTTTTGTGCGTTTTTTATCTCTTGTGCATGTTGTTAAAGTTTTGGTGCATTTTTTTCAGTGTTCTTTCACCCCCCTTTAAAGTCAATGGGCGAAAAATGCTGAAAGAAGTGATATGCTCTATGTCTAAAAAACAATGCAAAGCACAAAATACTGATGACAAAAAAACAGTGTGTGTGAATGAGGTTTCTGAAATCTCATAGGCTTTGCCGGTACTGTGAAACACAGCTGAAAATTAGCATATAAAAAACGCACCTAAAAACCGCAGCAAAAATGCCTAGTGTGAACTTAGCCTTATTAGGGACATGATTGAGCAGTTTTATTAACAAATGGTATTTAGTAAATTCATCAGACTTGGACTGCCCACTGTTTTCTTGAATAAAAAGGGCAGTCACAGTCTGGTGACAGTTTAAGTTTTCTGCTTCATTTATACTTTAGTCATACACTGTGTGCAGAATTATTAGGCAAGTTGTATTTGAGAGGATTCTTTTTATTATTGAACAACAACTATGTCTCAATCAACCCAAAGACTCATAAATATCAAAGCTTAATATTTTTGGAAGTTGGAGTGTGTTTTTTTTTCGATTTGGCGATCTTAGGAGGATATCTGTTTGTGCAGGTAACTATTGCTGTGCAGAATTATTAGGCAACTTAATAAAAACCAAATCTATACCCATCTCACCTGTTTATTTTCACCAGGTAAACCATAATAACACAAAATTTAGAAATAAACATTTCTGACATTCAAAAACAAAACAAAAAATCAGTGACCCATATAGCCACCTTTCTTTCCGATGACACTCAGACGCCTCCATCCATAGATTCTGTCAGTTTCTTGACCTGTGTACGATCCACATTGCGTGCAGCAGCCACCACAGCCTCCAGACACTGCTCCGAGAGGTGGACTGTTCTCCCTCCCTGTAGATCTCACCACAGCCTCCAGACACTGCTCCGAGAGGTGGACTGTTCTCCCTCCCTGTAGATCCCACCACAGCCTTCAGACACTGCTCCGAGAGGTGGACTGTTCTCCCTCCCTGTAGAGCTCACATTTTATGAGGGACCACAGGTTCTCTATGGGGTTCAGATCAGGTGAACAAGGGGGCCATGTCATTATTTTTTCTTCTTTTCGACCTTTACGGGGCAGCCACGCTGTGGAGTATTTGGATGCATGTGATGGAGCATTGTCCTGCATGAAAATCATGTTTTTCTTGAACGATACTGACTTCTTCCTGTACCACTGCTTGAAGAAGGTGTCTTCCAGAAACTGGCAGTAGGTCTGGGAGTTGAGCTTCACTCCATCCTCAACCCGAAAAGGTCCCACAAGTTCATCTTTGATGATACCAGCCCATGCCAGTACCCCACCTCCACCTTGCTGGCGTCTGAGTCGGAGTGGAGCTCTCTGCCTTTTACTGATCCAGCCTCGGGCCCATCCATCTGGCCCATCAAGAGTCGCTCTCATTTCATCAGTCCATAAAACCTTAGAAAAATCAGTCTTAACATATTTCTTGGCCCAGTCTTGACGTTTTATCTTATGTTTCTCGTTTTTCAGCCTTCCATACCTTGGCCATGTCCCTGAGTATGGCACACCTTGTGCTTTTTGATACTCCAGTAACGTTGAAGCTCTGAAATATGGCAAAACTGGTGGCAAATGGCATCTTGGCAGCTTCACGATTGATTTTTCTAAATTCATGGGCAGTTATTTTGCGTCTTTTTTTATCAATACGCTTCTTGCGACCCTGTTGGCTATTTGCCATGAAACGCTAGATTGTTCGGTGATCAAAAGTTTGGCAATTTCAAGACTGCTGCATCCATCTGCAAGACATCTCACAATTTTTGACTTTTCGGAGTCCGTCAAATCTCTCTTCAGACCCATTTTGCCAAAGGAAAGGAAGTTGCCCAATAATTAAGCACACCTTATATAGGGTGTTGATGTCATTAGACCACACCCCTCCTCATTACAGAGATGCAAATCACCTGATTTACATAATTGGCAGTTGGCTTTCAAGCCTATACAACTTGGAGTAGGACAACATGTCTAAAAAGGTGATAAAAATACTCATTTGCCTAATAATTCTGCACACAGTATAAAATATTGAAAAGAAAAGCAATGATTATAACATGAAACCCATTTCAAGCTTTTTTTGTTTACGTTTCTTGTACTTTGAGTATGTAATGGAATGTTCACATTGTGTTTTTTTAAAGTGGATTTTTAAAAGGATTGTGTTAACATAGCCTATTAGATCCCAGCTAAGAATGGACTGTTTATATGGACATTTGTATGGATACACCTAAATTAAATGGGAATGGTTGGTGATATCAACTTCCTGTTTGTGGCACATTAGTATATGGGAGGTGGGAAAACTTTTCAAGATTGATGGTGACCATGGTGGCCATTTTGAAGTCGGCCATTTTGGATCCAATTTTATTTTTTCCAATGGGTAGAGGGTCATGTGACACATCATACTTATTGAGAATTTCACAAGAAAAACAATGGTGTGCTTGGTTTTAACATAGGGGTATCCATATAAATAGCCCACCCTGGTGTATCCATATGAATGGTCCACCCTGTAGAATTTTTCATCAATGTAGAACGTCAGTCAGGGCACATAATTTTATAATATGATAATCGTCTCCATTTTTATGCATTTTACCATGGGGTTATTGTACTAATGTAATCATTAATAAACGTATGTCTTTTAATTCTTGTTTGAGTGTTTTCATAATAAATGACAAAAAGAAAGCGTTTAGAGAATTAAACTAAAGGGGAGAAACGCAGCAGTAGATAATTATAGAAAAAAATGGTGTAAAAAGCAAATCAAGGCCACAAAGATGGAGACAGAGAGACTCATTACCAAAGAAAGTAAAAATCATCCAAAAATATTCTTTAACCCCTTAGTGACAGAGCCAATTTGCAGCTTAAAGGGAATCTGTCACCCCAAAATAGCCATATCAGATAAAGATATGGCTGAATAGTGTGTCCCATAACTAAGCTAACGGTGGGTATCATATATCATGATACCCCCGTTTTCATATCAAAATACCTTTTTAAAGTTGGTGATTGAACGTGTCAATTACTGCAGTCAGGTCAGGAGGGCAGCGGGCAGCGTATGCGCTGTAGTCATTTTATGTTTTGCTCACTGTTGGGCAAAGAATACTGCGCATGCGCCGGCCGGATTTTGAATTGCGCAATTGCGGGAACCTAACGCCGTCTGTGGTATTCACAGACTGCAATACGCAACAGATGACGAGGAGCGGGGGCGGGGGAGGACATGAAAACCGCTGCCCTCCTGACCTGACTGCAGTGATTGACACATACAATCGCCAACTTTAAAAAGGTATTTTGATATGAAAATGGGGGCATCATGATATATGATACCCACCGTTACCTTAGTTATGGGACGCACTATTCAGCCATGGCTTGTACATTATTTTGATCAAAATTATGTTTACTAAATACCCTTATTATTATTACTACCTTCATGCATTTTTGCAAAAAGATTTTTTATTTCATTTTTGGATATTTGTTTTTTTTTTGTGCCGTTTTTCTGTGTAATGGTCATGTGTTAATATGCATTTACATTTTGCATACACATTAACTTACTTTTTCAGTTCAGATCTAGTTTTCTATGTAGTTCATAGTGCATTCCGTGCATATAAGGGTGTGACCGCCCTGTTTTCTGAGTTGAGAAAATCCATCCTGTCTGGCCGGAGCTTCAACTGGTGGGTTCAGTCCCTCTGCCCTTGTTCACATTTAAGTCACTTGACAAGTGGAAAGGTTTTCAATATTAGAGTAGGACTGTCCCACAGAGGGTTGCCTTGACGTGGCGGGATGGCTTGTACATTATTTTGATCAAAATTATGTTTACTAAATACCCTTATTATTATTACTACCTTCATGCATTTTTGCAAAAAGATTTTTTATTTCATTTTTGGATATTTGTTTTTTTTTGTGCCTGTTTTTCTGTGTAATGGTCATGTGTTAATATGCATTTACATTTTGCATACACATTAACTTACTTTTTCAGTTCCGATCTAGTTTTCTATGTAGTTCATAGTGCATTCCGTGCATATAAGGTGTGACCGCCCTGTTTTCTGAGTTGAGAAAATCCATCCTGTCTGGCCGGAGCTTCAACTGGTGGGTTCAGTCCCTCTGCCCTTGTTCACATTTAAGTCACTTGACAAGTGGAAAGGTTTTCAATATTAGAGTAGGACTGTCCCACAGAGGGTTGCCTTGACGTGGCGGGATGGCTTGTACATTATTTTGATCAAAATTATGTTTACTAAATACCCTTATTATTATTACTACCTTCATGCATTTTTGCAAAAAGATTTTTTATTTCATTTTTGGATATTTGTTTTTTTTTTTTTTGTGCCTGTTTTTTGGGCGCACGGCAGAGGTCGCAAGAGAAGGAGTGCTGTTTTACTTTTTCAACGCAGAATTGGCTGGACGCCATGTTGCGTTTAGAGAGCCCTTGATGTGCCTAAACAGTAGAAACCCCCGACAAGTGACCGCATTTTGGAAACTAGACCCCTTAAGAAACTTATCTAGATGTGTGGTGAGCACTTTGAAACTCCAAGTGCATTACAGAAGTTTATAGCGTAGAGCCGTGAAAATAAAAAATCATTTTTTTCCTCAAAAATTATTTTTTAGCCCGCTATTTTTTTATTTTCCCAAGGGTAACAGGAGAAATTGGACCCCAAAAGTTGTTGTGCAATTTTTCCTGAGTATGCTCATACCCCATATGTTGGGGTAAACCACTGTTTGGGCGTACGGCAGGGCTCGGAAGGGAGGGAGCACCATTTGACATTCAAAAAATGCCATGTCGTGTTTGGAGACCCCCTGATGTGCCTAAATAGTGGAAACCCCTCAATTCTAGCTGCAACCCTAACCCCAAGACACAACTAACCCTAATCCCAACCCTTATCCTAATCCTAACCCTAACCCTAATCCCAACCCTAATCCCAACCCTAATCCCAACCCTAATTCCAACCCTAATTGTAACCCTAACCCTAATTCCAACCCTAACCCTAAGTATAACCCTAACCCTAATGGAAAAATGAAAATAAATACAATTTCCTTATTTTGTTATATGTCCCTAACTATGTGTGCGATCACATCAGAGGGGAGAGAAATTACATGCAGGATCGCGGCTTTTTTTTTTCGATTGCCGTTATATGGTTAATAATGGTGATCGCAAAAGCGGGGGACCTGAATTATGTTCTCTGGGGTCTCGGCTGGGGTCTCTGTGACCCCTGGTAGCCGAGAGCCCAGAGAAAATCTGACTCGGCGGGCACAATGCGCACTGCGCATGCGCTCGTCATTTTCTTTGCCGGAGAAGACGCGGGCAGCTCCGAGAGCCACAGTAGGACTGGGGGGACACCGGGAGGCACGGGGGACACATCGGGGTCCCGAGGACCCTATTTATCTCCCCTCTGATGTGCGATCACATCAGAGGAGAGAGAAATTAATTGGAGAATCGCGGCTTTTTTTTTTTGCGGTCGCCGTTATAGGGTTAATAATGGTGATCGCAAAAGCAGGGTCGGTAAAAACCGACCCGAATCATGTTCTCTGGGGTCTCGGCTACCCTGGTAGCCAAGACCCCGTAGAAAATCAGACTCTGGGGGCGCTATAGACTTTCTCCACAGCGCCATTAATTAACGGCGCTGTGGTTTAAGTACCCTTAACAACCGCCGTTAAAAGGCGTATAGGCGGTCGTTAAGGGTTAACAATATAAACAGTAAGAAACTCAAATTTCTCTACAGTACTGACAAAAGAAAATCCTGTGACAGATGACGTGATCAGGGATAATATCAATTTTCAATCAAATATAAATGAAGTATGAAGTTTTAATAAAACTAAAATTCAAAGGTATTTAATTCTTTCAGAGAACTGAAGAAATTAAGTGCCATAATAGACAAACCATTATGTCTAATATTCATAAACTCGATGGAGGCCTGATCCTATTGCATCGGGAGGGCGGTAATGTCACAATGGGGTAGGCTTTACAGCATTGAGAATCTCTCCCCCATGTGCTCACCCACCTATCCACTCTCTCTTTCCCCATGTGCTGTCTTCTCGCGTCTTTGATCTCTTCTTTGACCTATCTACCCCATGTGCTATCTCCCTTGTCTGCTGTCTGGCTCTTTCCTGTGCTGTGTTCCTCCTTCATGTGCTGTCCCGTTTCAGCTGTCTCCCCCCTGAGCTCTGTCTGTCTCACCCCTGTGCGCTTTCTCTCTTTCCCATCTGCTGTCTTCTCCTCTCATGTCATCTCTTGTTTGACCTGTGTACCCCATGTGCTATCCCACTTGTCTGCTGTCTCTTTCCTTGCTGTGCTGTATTCTCCCTCATGTGCTGTCCCGTTTTATCTGTCTCCCCCCTGTGCTCTGTCTGTCTCACCCCTGTGCGCTTTCTCTCTTTCCCATCTGTTGTCTTCTCCTCTCATGTCATCTCTTGTTTGACCTGTGTACTCCATCACTAAACAGTCAGTGCACAGCAGGTCAGGAGGAATTTCTATTTAAAGGGATTTTCCCACCAACAAAATTTCATTTTAAGAATTGTCTGTGTCTGACCATGTACAGAACATACCACAGCTCCTGGGCAGGGGAGGAAGCAAAAGACAATACTGTCTTTACAGCAGGAGATCACAGAAGACACATTTTGTGAGGTAAAATATTGTTTAAAAACATGTTGATATAGGAAAGATGTGTATCTTCGTACCGTGTTAGCCAGTAGATAGAAAAATATTTAGACTTGAGAGTCCTCAGTGGTTGATACCTTTTAATGGCTAACTGAAAAGATGGTAACAAATTGCAAGCTTTCGAGACTACTCAGGTCTCTTCATCAGGCATAGACTAATACAACATCTGAAGAATCACATATTTATACACAAAATAGCACAGAAAAAAATGCAATAGGTAGGACAAGTGACATGAAGCAGAACTGTCATTATGGCAGAGGGATTAACATAAATATGACTAGTTCATAGATAAGGAGTGAAGGTTTTATTACCCTCTGATTGGGGTCTGGTATTGTGTTGTGATGACCCTAAAAGGTCAGGGAGGCAGATTCCTTAATTGTTGTAGAACGACATAAAACTCTGGGATATATTCATCCCAGCACTAAGAGTGTCAAAGGTCATCATAAGTTTATATTCCCAGACTTTTCTATCCTTCTCAGATTTGAAGTTAGATTTTAATACAAGTAATTCCATATCTGTCATGCTATGACCGGGCATACAAAAGTGTTTGGCCACAGGTAAATCCATTCTTTTTTCTCTTATCGTGTGGCGATGAGAATTCATCCTTGTTCTCAGTTTTTGCCCGGTCTCCCCCACATACAGACCCCCAGTTGGACATTTAGTACATATAATTAGGTACACCACATTAGATGTGATGCAGCTGAAAGTACCTGGTATCTTGTAGTCCTGATGGGAGTTGGGGATCTTTATCCTGTCCGTGGTCATTATAGATGTACAGGTCTTGCATTTCTTTTGTCTGCAAGGAAAGGTTCCTGCAGCTGTTGGGGAGGACAGGGAGCTTCTGACAATGATGCTTCTTAGATTTGGGGGCTGCCTAAAACATAGTAGTGGGGGGTCTGGAAATATGGATTGTAATCGGGCATCTTTTTGTAGTAAAGGTTGTAGTTTCCGTGCAGCTCCCCTTAGCATCTCCAGACTTGGATTGTAGGTGACCACTAGAGGCACCCGGACCTGTACATCTATAATGACCACGGACAGGATAAAGATCCCCAACTCCCATCAGGACTACAAGATACCAGGTACTTTCAGCTGCATCACATCTAATGTGGTGTACCTAATTATATGTACTAAATGTCCAACTGGGGGTCTGTATGTGGGGGAGACCGGGCAAAAACTGAGAACAAGGATGAATTCTCATCGCCACACGATAAGAGAAAAAAGAATGGATTTACCTGTGGCCAAACACTTTTGTATGCCCGGTCATAGCATGACAGATATGGAATTACTTGTATTAAAATCTAACTTCAAATCTGAGAAGGATAGAAAAGTCTGGGAATATAAACTTATGATGACCTTTGACACTCTTAGTGCTGGGATGAATATATCCCAGAGTTTTATGTCGTTCTACAACAATTAAGGAATCTGCCTCCCTGACCTTTTAGGGTCATCACAACACAATACCAGACCCCAATCAGAGGGTAATAAAACCTTCACTCCTTATCTATGAACTAGTCATATTTATGTTAATCCCTCTGCCATAATGACAGTTCTGCTTCATGTCACTTGTCCTACCTATTGCATTTTTTTCTGTGCTATTTTGTGTATAAATATGTGATTCTTCAGATGTTGTATTAGTCTATGCCTGATGAAGAGACCTGAGTAGTCTCGAAAGCTTGCAATTTGTTACCATCTTTTCAGTTAGCCATTAAAAGGTATCAACCACTGAGGACTCTCAAGTCTAAATATTTTTCTTGTTTAAAAACAGTCAGTTAAATATTTTACCTCACAAAATGAATCATCTGTGATCCCCTGCTGCAATGTCAGTATTGTCTTTTGCTTCCTCTCCTACCCAGGAGATGTGGCATGCTCCGTACACAGTCAGACACAGACAATTTTTAAAATGAACTTTCGTTTGTGGGAAAACCCCTTTAATGTGCCTATAGACATGTCACGCATCTGTCACCAGGATCAGCTGAATGAATCACTGCGCAGAATTCACGCAGGCGCAGTGCAACGGTGTTCCGTTGGTGGTACCGCGCAAGAGGCTGCGTGAGTGTGTGAGTGTGAGTGTAAGTGTGAGTGTGTGAGTGTGTGAGAGTGTGTGTGAGTGTGTGTATGTGTGTGGTGCATACTGCGTATAGAGTGTGTGTGGTGCGACGGTGTTCCGCTAGTGGTACTGCGCAATAGGTTGGTACAGCAGCAGTTTCCATATTGAGACACCCATCACCTGGGTGTCTGAATATGGTGGTCTGTTAACTTCCTCCGCTTGGAATTCTGGGCACACAGTGACATCTGGACAGAACAAGAAATGAAAACATTACAAGGTAACTACATAAATGGATTCCATAATACCAGGGTCTGTACCACAGGACCGACACATAGCAACATTCAAATCGGGGACAAAATGTAAGTCTGTAAATTACAGGATGGAAAATTTGACCTCTACTCTGGTCAAAATCCTTGAGTGTTTTCCTAAGAGATGCTATCCTGTTTTTTCTGTCACAAGTGTGTCAAGTGTGACAGACAGTCACACAAAAATTTGATACATAAAATGAGATTAATAGGACTAGGAGAAAATATTTGTGATTAGGTTAAAAACTTACTCAGTGATGGAAAACACAGGTGGTCATTAATGGAACACACTAATTGGGAAATAGTAAACAATAGAGTACAACTTGGGTCAGTATTGGGTCCTCTTCTTTTTAACATTTATTAATGACCTTTTAGGGGATATGCAGAATAGAATTTAAATATCTTCAGATGATACTAAAATCTGCAGGGCAATCAACACAGAGGAGGATATTTTAATATTACAGAAGGATGTACAGTCATGGACAAAAGTTTTGAGAATGACACAAATATTAATTTTTACAAAGTCTACTGCTTCACTTTTTCTAATGGCAATTTGCATATACTCCAGAATGTTATAAAGAGTGATCAGCTTAACAGCAATTACTTGCAAAGTCAATATTTGGCTAGAAAATGAACTTTATCCCCCAAAACACATTTCAACATCAATGCAGCCCTACCTTAAAAGGACCAGCTAACCTCTTTTCAGTGATTTCTCCATTAACACAGGTGTGGGTGTTGATGAGGACATGGCTGGAAATCAATCTGTCATGATTAAGTAAGAATGACACCACTGGACACTTTAAAAGGAGGCTGGTGCTTGTCATCATTGTTTCTCTTCTGTTAACCATGGTTATCTCTAAAGAAACACGTGCAGTCATCATTGCAATGCACAAAAATGGCCTAACAGGGAAGAGTATCGCAGCTAGAAAGATTGCACCTCAGTCAGCAATCTATCGCATCATCAAGAACTACAAGGAGAGAGGTTTCATTGTTGCCAAAAAGGCTCCAGGGCGCCCAAGAAAGACCAGCAAGCGCCAGGACCGTCTCTTAAAAGTGTTTCAGCTGCAGGATCGCGCTACCAGCAGTGCAGAGCTTGCTCAGGAATGGCAGCAGGCAGGTGTGAGTGCATCTGCACGCACTGTGAGGCGGAGACTCTTGGAGCAAGGCCTGGTCTCAAGGAGGGCAGCAAAGAAGCCACTTCTCCAGAAAAATCATCATGGACAGACTGATATTCTGTAAAAGGTACAGGCAGTGGACTGCTGAGGACTGGGGTAAAGTTATTTTCTCTGATGAATCCCCTTTTCGATTGTTTGGGACATCAGGAAAACGCCTCATTCGGAGAAGACAAGGTGAGCGCTACCACCAGTCTTGTCTCATGCCAACTGTTAAGCATCCTGAAACCATTCATGTGTGGGGTTGCTTCTCAGCCAAGGGAATCGGCTCTCTCACAGTCTTGCCTAAAAACACAGCCATGAATAAAGAATGGTACCAGAATGTCCTCCAAGAGCAACTTCTCCCAACCCTCCAAGAGCAGTTTGGCGATCAACAATGCCTTTTCCATCATGATGGAGCACCTTGCCATAAAGCAAAGGTGATAACTAAATGGCTCAGGGAACAAAACATAGAGATTTTGGGTCCATGGCCTGGAAACTCCCCAGATCTTAATCCCATTGAGAACTTGTGGTCAATCATGAAGAGACGGGTGGACAAACAAAAACCTAAAAATTTGACAAAATGAAAGCATTGATTGTGCAAGAATGGACTGCTATCAGTCAGGATTTGGTCCAGAAGTTGATTGAGAGCATGCCAGGGAGAATTGCAGAGGTCCTGAAGAAGAAGGGTCAACACTGCAAATATTGACTTGCTGCATTAACTCATTCTAACTGTCAATATAAGCTTTTGTTACTCATATGTTTGCAATTATTATATTTCTGTCTGTGATTAAAACATCTGTCAAACACACATAAAAACCAGAGGGCAGCAGATCATGTGAAAATATAATATTTATGTCATTCTCAAAACTTTTGGCCATGACTGTACATGAGCTGGAGGCTTGGGTTGAGAAATTGAAATTTAATGTAAATGTAAGGCCATGTACTTGGGCACAGGACGTAAAAGGTATGATTATGTACTAAATGGTAAAATACTGCCTAAAACTATCATTGAAAAGGATTAAGGCAAACTTAATGTTAGCGACCAGTGTCAGGGAGTTGCTGCCAAGGCAAATAAAATCATGAGATGCATTAACACAGAGACTCAGTGAAATAGGGATAGAACCATAAAATGTAACTTTTATTTTAAAATGTTTAAATAGCTATAATATCACTGCCTAATGTGCACTAATGTAATTCAAATCCTGAGTAAAACTCAAGGAAGTGGCTAGATTTCACACAACATAAAAAAAACAAAATATAACAAAAATTGGTCTCTAAATATTGTGGCCCACAGGAAGATACCACAATTCTAACAATCCATCTCACGTCTCTATGTGTTTCATCGCTGCCACTCAGTGCAACTCATAAGGAGACTCACATTTCCAGACCCAATTTTAATTGGATTAGAGACACAATATTTAATTAAAACCGAAGGACGATAAATCCCTAAAGGGAAAAGGGCCGTCACTGTAATAATTATTGTTGCAGTAAACCATTGGATTATCTTCTATGAATCTTTATATATTAGAATCTATAAGGTGACCTTTCTCAATTACCCCAGGGACCCTTTACTTGGATAAATGCATTTTTATTAATCCCAGGCCCCATATACAATGGTGCATCATGACGGGGGGCATGACTTCCCTTTAAAATGACCGGTGGGGACGAAGTGCCAGCTATTAAAATTGTGCCCCATGGTCATCCTTGACATATACTATAGGATAGGGTCACATGTTAGAAATGTACTCGGGAATACTGTATGATCCTGAAAGCAGGGATCCAACTATTCATGAGGTCCCAGTGTTCGAAACAATATGCAGATAAATGTGCAGGCTCTGGTTAAAGGGATGCCACACTAAACAATATCGCTAACGGATCGCTAAAAGTCACTATTTAGCGATCCGTTACGATATTGTTCAGTGCGGCAGCTTCCAGCGACGAGCTTCCTGCTGTGATCTCGCTCGTCGCTGGAATCGTCCCGACCCTATTTCATCGCTGGCTCCGCTGGTAAGTACAATCGCTGTGTGGCACCTTTTCTTAGCGATTTAGCGTACTTTTGTACCGTAAGTCTTAGAAGATCGCTAACGCGATAGCGTCGTTAACTGCGCATTTAGCGATTAGAAACAATCCCTAGCGATCTCATTAGTATGCAACGCTAACGAATCGCTAGCGGATTTTTAGTGTGGCAGTACCTAAGTCTAACATAGCGCTGTGTCTGTGCCTGGACACCATACTTGCTGACGTGCTAGTGGATCACTCTGAGACAGTGTAATTACTGACCTAGGACCCTACAATAATGGATATACTCAGTGTTACTAACAGTGCACTGATGCTAAGGGATGAATGAATTAAGATAAGACATGCAGTAGGATGAGGCAGCTGTTTGTTTTAGGCTTGGGAGAGGCATATGAGACATGCTATTATTGCCATCAATATAAATAGTGCTATTGATATGGATAATAGAGGGTCTTGGCTTAATACCAATAAAAATGCATTTATCATTGTAATGGGTCCCTGGTGGAATTGATTAAGGTCTCCTATGAGAATTTAATTTATATAGCTTCATAGTGGATAATCCCATGAGTTACTGTATCTATTACACAAGTCTACAAAGAAAACATTTTTTTTTTTGAAGCTGTAATTCTACAACTGACCTCGGCAGCTCACAAAGCCTTGACAGTATGTACAGTGTGGAGATCCAGTTAACTCGGTCTTCCTTGACCAGAGTCTCTGGCAAATATGGATAGGCTTTCAGAAACCGCTGAACTACCAAATTGAGCACATGGTCCAAGCATGGTACAAGTATGATGTTGTCAAGCTTCACAGCCGCCACCTGGTTTCGGCCATTGTTACATGCGATCATGGTTGAAAGTTCAGCGGCGAGAGCCACAGATATGTCTAGTCAGTTAATCTTTTCAATAACTATGCAGTGGTATTTGGTTTGTATTCTAGACAAATTAACTTCAGCAAGTCTGTTGTTACTTTGCTGAGGCAGTACTGCAGGGCTTCCAGCTGATGCATGCTCTGAAATAGCACATCAACGATGGAGGATGTGGAGGAGCAGAAGGGGATACAGGAACTGGTGTAGGAAGCAGAAAAAATCCTGATATAGGAAAGGCAGGCAATCCTTGGTGTTAGTAGCAAATGTGTCATACCAGAGTGTGAGTCGACCCTGGCCTCCAAGATGTTCATCCAGTGTTCCATTAGTGAAATGTAGCATCACTAGCTACAAGCATTTGTCTAAATGTCGTAATTAAGTGGATAATCCGAGTAAACACGTTGGTAAGGTGATGTTCCTGGACATGTGATGATGCAAGGCGGGGATGCCACACTGGGAGAAATATTGGTGGCTAGGGACTGTGCACTGAGATACAAAGTTTGTACTCCTGTAGCAGGCTAATTTTGACTTTCATTTCAAGCAAAGTTGCATAAAATGTTCTAGAATTTAAATGACAAGATTTACGTTTTGAACAACCAAATTTGTAAACCAGTCACAGGCTAATTTTGGTTTTCATTTCAAACAAATGAAATTGCCCACAAATCAAGCTTTTATACCCCCATAATGTAACAAGAGCTGCATTGAACTGTATGGATGAATTGTTGAATCCATAAAAATTTTGTAAGGTTTCTTAAAGTATTATATACCACTGTAATGTAACAAGAGCCATGTTAAAATGTAAGGATGAATAATTCAATCCATAAAAATGTTTTGAAAGTTTTTTGGAGTTATATATACCACCGTTATGTAACAAGAACCGCATTAAACTGTATGGATGAATAATTGTATCCATAAAATTTTCACAGGGTTTAATGAAAGTTTTATTCACAATCATAATGTAACTGCATTAATTTGTATTGATAGCTAATTGAATCCATAAAAAAATTTAGACATGTTTTTAGAGTGTTATATACCACTAAAATGCAATACAAAGCACATAGTACTGCATGGATGCCTAAGTAAATGCAGACAATTTTTACAACATTTTTTGGAATGTTATTAACCACCGAAATGTAAAAGAAAGCACCTAATACTATATGTTAAGGTTCGAGTTCCCGCTGCTGCACAAGGGGAGTCTCAAACCAGTCCCGCTGCGGTCCCCCATTCATCTCTGTCCGCAGTGGAGCCTGCTCAGCTTAGACGTCGGTTCTAGCATCTCGCCCAGTCTAACAGTGTTCAGAGGATTACTGCTGCTCCTCCAGGCTCTGCTATTGTGGCCAGTACTGGTTAGCGGCAAGCAGACATCTTTAGGACAAAGTCCTTGTTTTCCCCTTCTGAGCATGCCCAGAGTGAGATCTCTCATTGGAGATCAGGGGTCACATGCTCAGGTACTGCAGCAGCTCCTATTGGTCCGCCAGGAAGGTCCTGTGACTACTGGTGATCTGGAACAAGTTTCATTGGTCCTTGTTTCTGGCAGGTCCTGTAGTTGTTACTATATAAGGGTAGCATGGCTGGGCCGCCATGCGCTAGTATCAATCGTCATATGCTTTGCGCCAGTGTGGTCATGCGTGTGTATGGTTAGGGCCCGGCTGAAATAAGCCCCTAGAATACCGACTTAATCGGTGAGGAGTTTGGTATGCTAACTGGTCAGGGTAGGTGTCCTAGATGCCCTAGGTTACCAGTATAACCGGAGAGGAGTTTGATTGCCGTATTCAGGGTCTGGCGTTCAGACAACATAGATTGCATGTTCTATGTTCGCTTAGCAGTCAACTGTGTACCTGGGTGCCTGACAGGACACAGAAGTTTGTCTCAGCGGCTCTGTGACGTAACAGGGTTCGCTTTCAATGCTAGACTGCGCCCTAGCGTGTTTATTTTGCGACTCAGTGGTGTTAAGTGAGTTCGCACACATCGCCATATAGCGCTGCGGCACTCCTTCTAGCGGCTCTGTGGAATAACAGAGTTCTCACATATTGCCACAGCGCGTTACGGCATTTATTTTGGCGACTCTGCGGGATAACAGAGTTTGCTTCTTGCGCCATTTTACTAGCAGCAGGCTCCGCCTACACTGTGGACCCCGAGCTGCGAACGCACCTCTTTGCATCATATATTTGGTGCGTTCCGCAGACCCTAACATAATACTAGCGCCAGGGTCTGGCTAGTAAAATGGCGGATGACCAGCGTCTACTGCAGTACATCCAGCAGCTGGAGGGTAGGTTGGCGGCTCTTGAGCGCACAACCTCAGCTGTGGATGTTACCGCAGTCGCTGTTCAGGCTGATAGCGTGGCTGCAGCCAGTTTGTCCTCTGCCACCTCTGCCCCTACATTATCCCACCTCCCGCTTCCTGACAAATTTGCCGGTGACAGCAAGCAATGTCGGGGATTCGTGAGTCAGTACTCTATACAGCTCGAGCTTCTGGCTGCACGTTTCCCCACGGATCGGGCACAAGTGGGTTTTGTACTGTCTCTACTCTCGGGCAGAGCATTGGAGTGGGCAACACTGCTGTGGGAGCGCAACGATCGTGTGGTGCGGAGTGCTCCTCGGTTTTTGGAGGCTCTGAAAAACGTCTTTTTAGGACCTCAGGTCACGCACAATACGGCACTCCAACTGCTGGCAATGTCACAGGGCTTGTCCATGGTCAGCCAGTTCTCAGTCCAATTTCGGACTTTGGCCTCTGAATTAGAGTGGCCAGATAAAGTTCTTATTCCAGTGTTCTGGAGAGGACTGGCAGACCATGTAAAGGATGCTTTGGCTACCAGGGAGATTCCTGCCACACTGGAGAAACTCATTGCTATATCTACCTGCATCGACCTCCGTTTTCAAGAGCGGAGGTTAGAGCGGACCCAGTGTAGGCAGAGGTTTCGGCTGGCACCCACCTTTGCCAAACCTCTGGAATTTCCCGTTCGGGCGTCCGACTCCCCAGAGACCGTGGAGACTACTTGAGTGGGATCTAAGTCTCGGACCACTCGAGTATCCGTGGTCTGTAGAGTGTATCAGCAGCCAGGACATTATGCCAACCGATATCCCCAGCGAATGAGTAAACGGTCATGTTCCGTGACCATGGGTGCAGGGTCATTAGACACGAGGGATTTTGCTCCGAAAGTGCTCCTTAAAGGGTTAATCTCTCTAGGTTCATCCAGTCTTCCTGCCAAGCTTTGTGTGGACTCTGGGGCAGAGGGGAATTTTATGTCCTCCTCCTTTGCCTCTCGCCATTCCATACCGATGGTGATGCTCGCTGAGCCAATATTGGTGAGAGTGTTGAATGGAGCAATCCTGCCCTCACAAATCACCCACCAGACTGTCTCTCTACCTCTGTCTATGTCGCCTTCATATCAGGAGAATATATCCCTTTTTGTTCTTCCTGAAGGAATAGATGAGGTTTTGTTGGGATTACCCTAGCTTCGCCACCACTCTCCCCATATTGAGTGGTCCTCTGGGAGAATACTGGGTTGAGGTGATCATTGCAGAGACAGATGTCTCAGAGAGGATGTTCAGGTTTCCACAACTGAGATACCCATAGATCTTGATTCTCCCCCCAAGGTTTATCAGTCATACGCGGACTAGTGTTGAGCATTCCGATACCGCAAGTATCGGGTATCGGCCGATATTCGCTGTATCGGAATTCCGATACTTAGTTCCGATATTTTTCCTATATCGTATACCGGAATCGGAAGTTCCCATAATTCTTTGAGAGGCAGTGTGATTTTAGTCAGCCAATGAGGAATCCTACGAAGTGTGGGCACATCCTGTAATGCTGCGGTCATCTTAACTAATGGCATGGCTGTGATTGGCTGCTGAAATGATGTCAGAATGCACTATAAAAGGCGCCTGTTATGTTTCGGTAGCTGAGGAGTGCAGGTAAAAAAGGCAATACACCAGAGAAGTTGGAATCTATGAGATTGCAGTACCCTGACTAACCACCACAACTGGAGGCAGCCGTGGAGCGTTCCTACGTTGGTCCTAGACGCCTCGTCACAGCCTGAGAAACTAACTACACCTAAAGATAGAAAGAGGAAAGCTATCTGCCCCGGAGCAGATCCCCAAAGAACATAGAAAGCCCCCAAACATGTAATGGCGGTTAGACAAGATGAAATACTGACACAGACAGAAAATAGTATGAGCAAACGTTGGGGCCCAAACTACCTAAATAGAAAAGGATAGGAAGGGCACTTACTGCAATCCCAAAAAACCCTGAAAAGCACCAACTCTACTAATTTCAAAATCACGTGAGATCACACGACCTCTACCACCTAAATTAGTTCTCTGGTGTAACAAAATCAAAACAGCAGCCACTGAAAAAACTGGAAAAAGCAAAAGTACAAACATCAGTGGCTGAACTAAACTGAGAGGGCAAAAGCCCCCGGTGTGGACCCTGAAGGCCCCCACAGAAGTGCAGGACAAAATGCAAAAATCAAGCACAAAAACAAAAAGAAGAAAATGTCTTATCTGTTAGCAGGAGATGCAGACACGACACAGCAGGCTACAAAGGAAACAGGACTCAAGGATTGAGACCAGAACAATTGATCACCGGCAACCCTGATGGGAATGCGACTCCCTTATATAAGACCAGTCAGTAACACCTGATTCCCACTCCTCACAATCTTCACTGGACAGTCCAGTACCGCTTGTAACCACCAGAGGGAGCCTCTGCTCAGAACTCATTTCAAGTCCATTCACAACAGTACCCCCCCCTTGAGGAGGGGTCACTGAACCCTCACTTGAGCAACCAGGTCGGTCAGGATGAGTTCTATGATACGCACGGATGAGTCTCCTAGCATGGATGTCCGAAGCAAACACCCAAGAATTGTCTTCCTGACCATAACCTCTCCACTTAACCAAATACTGGAGTTTCCGTCTAGAAAAACGAAAATTCAATATTTTCTCAACCACAAACTCCATATTGCCCTCAACTAGAACAGGGTCAGGAGGCAAAGCAGTAGGAACCACTGGCTCAACAAACCTCTTCAACAAGGACTTATGAAACACGTTATGGATCTTAAATGTCCCTGGAAGAAGCAAACGAAAAGAAACAGGATTAAGAATCTCCATGATCTTATAAGGTCCAATGAACCTAGGCTTAAATTAAGGAGATGCCACTCTCATAGGAATATTTCTTGAGGACAACCAGACCAAGTCCCCCACTTTAAACCGAGGACCATCAGTCCTATGCCGGTTAGCAAACCGCTGGGCCCTCTCCTGAGAGAGGGACAACCTCTCCACTACCTGGTCCCAAATCTGTTGCATACGCTCCACAACAGAGTCAACACCTGGACAGACAGAAGCCTCCGTCTGTCCTGAAGAAAATCGAGGGTGAAACCCAGAATTACAGAAAAATGGAGACATCAAAGTGGCAGAGCTAGCCCTATATATTAAGAGCAAACTCAGCCAAAGGCAAAAAAGAGACCCAGTCATCCTGATCAGCAGACACAAAGCATCTTAGATAAGTTGTTCTCTCAGTTTGACCATTGGTCTGAGGATGAAAAGCCGAGGAGAAAGACAATTGAACACCAAGTTTAGAACAAAAGGTCCTCCAAAATCTGGAAACAAACTGGACTCCTCTGTCAGACACAATGTTCTCAGGAATGCCGTGTAAATGAACCACGTGCTGAAGGAACAAAGGCACCAATTCAGAGGAGGAAGGCAACTTAGGCAATGGCACAAGATGTATCATCTTGGAAAACCTATCACAAATCACCCAGATGACGGTCATTCTCTGAGAAACAGGGAGGTCGGAAATGAAATCCATAGAGATATGGGTCCATGGTCTCTTGGGCACAGGCAATGGCATCAACAAACCACTAGAGCGAGAGCAAGGCTTGGAGCGAGAGCAAGTCCCACAGGACTGCACAAATTCCCTGACATCACGAGACAAGGTAGGCCACCAAAAGGACCGACTAACCAAGTCTCTGGTACCAAAAATTCTGGGATGCCCAGCCAACGCGGAACAATGAATCTCAGACATCACACTCTTTTCCACTGGTCCGGGACAAACAATTTTCCAACAGGGCATCACTCGGGCCTATCCTCCTGACACCCTCCAGAGCAAGTCTCAAATTGGGTGAGATGGCGGAAAGAACTACACCCTCTTTCAAAATAACAGAAGGATCAGATAACTCAGGAGAGTCCGCAAGGACACTCCTCGAGAGGGCATCCGCCTTACATTCTTAGTGCCAGAAGAAAGGAAACACAAAATTAAAACGTGTGAAAAACAAGGCCCACCTGGCCTGTCTAGGATTGAGTCACTTGGCAGATTCCAGATAAACCAGATTCTTATGGTCCGTAAGGACCACCACCTG